>DWQW01005985.1:0-16971 GCA_018249695.1 Heliconius erato demophoon
CTGCCACTCAACACGCAATGCCTCCAGAATTCGGCAGAAAGTGGGGAACGGAGTGTCTTAACACTAGGTTCCCTCTGCCTACCCTGCTGTGTGCGGGATATAGCGTGAAGCTAATTTAATTTTTTAAATTTAATATTACTAATTTTTCTTATACTTGTTGAAGGTACATTTTCTAAAAAAGCTAAACCACGAATTTAGTTTTAAAAATTCCATGACCCTTTTAAAACAGGACAATGCTTGAACCAATGAGTGTTACATCCATTCTTTTTATCCTATAAAATAAAATACATAGAAAAATATAAAAAATATGTTGAAAAATTAATAAAATTATACTTATTTATTTGATCTATTGTACAACTAAAAGCATTTTTCTTTACACCTCACTATAAAATAAACCCGCTTTTAATGTCGGTAACGAGCGATTAACTACAAAACGACTCTACTAAAGTGCCCTTTTAAATGTACTGTAAGAGAATGAGCCTTGTTTGAACTAATTAAGTTTGTGTCGCATTTAGTTTTACATTTTTTATATAAGAATTGATGGTAAAAACCGTTTTAAATGAGGACGACGTGCTCAGTGGCCCAAGTTTGCACAAGTTTTTAACACATTTCTACGCATTTCTGTACGTATTACGTATTGTATATTAAAGGCAGAATGAACCTAGTGTTGAGACATTCTGTTTTCCCACTTTTCGTCGAATTTTTAAGACTTTATTGAGTGGCAAAAATCTGGCTTCAATAATTGGATAAGTTTAGTATTATTATGGCTGTACACGCGTTCTAAAATAAATATATAAAGCGTAATAAAAACTTAAATATGCAAAATTTTTATTTAATCTGATTAAAGGAGCCCGTTAAGTTGTTCCAGACCATTTATTTTGTGCAACCACATTAAGTAAACAGCAGTTTTCCCGAAATTCTCTTTTCCACTTTAACTTTGTTCACATTACATAATATTAGGTATGGTGAAAAAGCCGAGCGAAATAAAAAAGAAAAATACCATTATTGTATATATAAAAGAAATTTAAAAACATCATTACTATTATTTGTGGGGTTGTAAATACAAGTAACGAACGAACAGACACAAGTAATGAACGAACGTATCTCTTTGAAAAATAGTAATACAATAAAAATATTAACGCAAAAAAAATAAAAAGTATAAAAAAAATACAATTTCATTATAATACTTTGTAAAGAATTTCTGCGGAAAGAAATAAACTCAGAGGCTGTTTGATATAAATATTCTTTTAAAGTAATCAAAATCCTTCCTTTATTCTAAGCCTTTTACTTAAAACACGTATGAACGAACGTGACGTGAAATAAAATCTTACGCGGGTTGTACTCATTATGTAAATTGCTTTAACGATGTTCACATTATCGTCACCAAATTGCAGTTATAAAGTTTCTCCGTGTTGCTAACTACATCTAACTACTACTGTTACTTAGTACTCCGTGTTGACGGCGCCGGGCACAAGGGTGTGACTGTAAAGCGACGGTTGTGGATTCAATCCCCACTCGGGGGAATGAATTATTCTTTATGAATATTTTTATTTCTTCGCTCTGGCACCAAGGCAAAAAAAATGGCGTTGAGTTCTAACACTCAACACGCAATGCCTCTAAAAAGGCGGAAAGTGGGGAACGGAGTGACTTAACACTGAGTTCCGTCTGGCTACCCTGCTATATGCGCGATACAGCCGTAAAGCTGAATTATTTAATTTTGTAATGATGATTAAATGGTAATTGGTGATCAACATTTTGATACATTATATTTATTAACGACTGGTAGGGCAAAGTGTTTCATTATTATTAGTCCTTAGTTTAAGCATAAAGGTCGTGATATATATATTGCTCCTATTATTTTGAGGCCTTATTTGTTATTTCAAATTTGAAAAATTTGGTTCAATGCCTACTTGAGGAAGTTAAATATATTTTTGTTTCTTCGCTCTGATAAGGAGGGAAGTAATGTTGTGGAGATTCGCTACTGCACACGAAATGGCTCGAGAATTCGGCGGAAAGTAGGATACTGAAATTTCCCATTTGTTCCCGGAGATGTGAACACTAAGTTCCCAGGCTCCTTGTATATATGTAAATATATTAATACTAATATAACAGTATAGTTTAAAATTCCAAAATAATTTTCACAGATCACTAGCCTTAACGATATCAACTTTCAAAGCAATAATGTTACTATATACTACTATAATCCACTACGTTAATCCACACTTAAAAAATAAATCAGCTTCACGCTGTATCCCGCACACAACAGGGTAGGCAGAGGGAACCTCGTGTTAAGATACTCCGTTCTCCACTTTTTGCCGAATTCTGGAGGCATTGCGTGTTTAGTGGCAGAGCTCAACGCCGCGATTGACCTCGACACCAGAGCGAAGAAATGGAAATATAAATTTAAGTAAATATTTCATCTCCTCGAGTGGGGATCGAACTCACAACCAGTCGGATTTACAGTCACACCTCGTGCCGCTGTACCACGACTAGCCTTAATCCACACTTAGAAAAGGTATAAAAATTTGAACTTAGGAGGACTCGAACTCACGCCTCTTGGAAACCGACCAGGAGCTCTGACCACTAAGCCATACGTTCTCATCAAGCTACGTCGAAAATTGTATACGTTTACTACAATTTATTTATTTTGTTAGCATCTTACACTTTAAAAATGTTAAAAACATTTAATAAATAGCATTCTCTTTTGCCAGACGATAATTTTTAGTAATTATGTTTGAGTTGCGGAAATTTTTAAAAATCACCCTACAGAGACGATCTAAATAAGCTACAAGCGTATCCATATAATTTCCATTAGAAATAAAACATCGTAGGTAACCATCCATCACGTGCAACTCGAAAGGAAGTAAATATTTGATACAAACGAATGTAGGTATTTACTAAATCTTATCTGAATTACGGACGGCTTGAGTGTAGCTCAGGCTTAATTAAGCGTTTATGTCGAATTATCTCGACGGTGAATACGTCGTTAAATACTTACTTGAAATGTGTACTAATGTTATATTCTCTTTGATATATTCAAACAGATTTAAGTATGATAATTTATATTTTTATTTATAAATTGCTTTGTGAGGTTTTTGTACTTATTTAAAACATCTGACAAAAAGTGCGTCGTGGCATAGAGTCTGACTATAAATGCGACGGTTGGTTTTTCGATTTTAACTTGGGGTAATGATTTCGTTTTCATCTCCTTGCTCTGGTAGCGAGACGAGCAAAGTTGGGTTCAATCAATGTCACTCAATGTCTCGAAAATTTCAAATGGAGTGTCTTAACATTAAGTTTCCATGGCACCTTGCTATATTGTGCGGGATACAGCGTAAAATTGGAACAAATATAACGTATAAAAATAAAGCTATTTTGACATTAGGTTTATAGAGCAATTAGCATTAAAATTTCCACGATATCTACTTAAGAATGATGTAAAATATTGATTGTCTGTTTTCTACAATGTATAAATATATTTTAAACAATGTATAAGAGAAAATATATATTATATATTTTTTTGTTGTTTTAGCGGCTATATGATGTCAGTTGTTATAACCGCGTGACGCCGGTGGTGACAGCTGGTATGGGGAGCGTATAGGGTGTATTTAGAAATACTATAAAGAATATTTAATAAGAACAAGAAGCAATGGAAATATTATTTATTAGAGAATTTCAAATAAAGTTGTGAATAACTGAAACTTTATTTTTTTTTCAAAAGGGTAGGCAGAGGGAACCTAGTATTAAGATACTCCATTTTCCATTTTCCGCCAAATTTTTAAGACATTGAGTATTAGTGGCGGCACAGAACGTAGCGCTTTGCTTCGTCACTAAAGCAAAAAAATAAAATATTCATTATTTCATTCTTCCGAGTGGAAATCGAACCCACAACGGTAGCACGCTGCGCCACGACGTCCCACATAAAACATAAAAATATTTTTTGAAGCCGGTAAATAAAATAATTAAATATAAATTTATTGTTTCCAAGAAGAGTCCAAGAGTGTCACTTCTACAGCGGTCCACGCGCGCGATACACTCGAAGGTTATTGCGAGAGTTTTATTAAAATAATAAATCCTCTGTCAAACACACCCGCACCACCCACTGCGCACTCAACACTGTAACATCGTATTTTATGCTAAACAGCTACTTTCGTTATGGCGTCAGTGAAACTGTTATATTACAGAGAAATTAAATATGTAGAAAACGTTAGTAATCTGTTTCTTTGTATTTGTTATTAAAAAAATAAAGTTTATACTAAAAACTGTTTAAGGTCCATTTCCATTTATTTGCTTAATGTTTTTCTTTAATGTGGTTTTAAAAATCTATTTAAAATGATTAATCATTGCCAATATAAATATACTATTGTCGATACGTTTTTTAGCTTTACTCTGTATTAGTATTACGTAGAATGATGGACTTATGGAACCAAGGACATACGAGTACTTATACTATTCATATTAAGTGGAACTCAGCGCCTTGCTTTAACTCATTTAATGGAAATATTAAATAAGTCGTTCCATCGAGTGGGAGTCGGACCCACAACCGTCGTCTTTACACGATAATCGATACATGCTACATATTATAAATACTGTGCATGTATATACATAAAACGTCAAATATTTTAACAAATTTCATATTATACGCACATTCAGCAATGATCATTATATTTCATATAGATAGTAACTAACGGAACAAACCGTTTTGTGCGTACAATTTAAACTGATAGTATTTATTTGTACTACATCGCGTTGGTCGTTGAGATAAAACACGATGACCCTCGTATATCATATCGTGATAACATTGTATTAAAGCTGCTGAAACCACATACCATCGCTGAAAACTTTATATTAATTCAGCAATAAAGGGAAAATACGTTCGAAGTTCCTAATTTAGAATGAAAGGTTAGTACAATAATGTCGATTTAATATTATTTGTGGAACGTAATACAAAATAAGAGTTTACAACGTTTGGTTGAGTTAAGTGCGGAATGAAGAAGGTAGTTAAAGAAAAATTTGTGTCAAGACACTGTGTTTTCCGTTTCTCGTCTGAATTCGCGATAATAAGTGTTGAGTGGCAGAACTCTAAAAAATAAAGTTATTAATTTCTCCGTTATGTATACTTTTAAATTTCCTTTTTAGGTTTTTTTTTCATGAGATCTATATGTAGACATTTCTGAAGTCGTAACATGACTTTCTTACTTACTTACTTACTTAAAATATTTTGCTAACAAAAATGATAAGTAGTGTTTTGACTACATTGAATATCTGTAGATTAGAAAATCTATGCTTATGAGCCCTTTATGAGGAAGTGTAACTCGCAAATTTCAGTTGTAAGTACGATTACTATTTGGGGCAATAAACTAATTCATATTTTCATTTCCTTTCTCAACAATTTGGCGGAAAGTCTTCACAATTTTTTTTATGGAAATAGACATGGCAAATGAGCGTACGGGTCACGTGATGATGAGGTGATCGATGCCGCCCTCGACGCCGTTCAACACCAGAGGAGCTACAGATACGTTGCCTTTAAGGTAGAAATAGATGCGTTTTTTGAAGGTACCCAGGTCGTACCGACCTGGAAATATTGCCTCAGTTGTGTGGTGCGTCGAAGAAAGCTCCTACGAAGGTGCACAGTAGTGGAGTGCCACGTATCCAGACTAGATCTCACACTAGATTTACGTGTGATGTGCGTGTACAGCTTGACGCTAAGTAAACGTACTCGATTGTAATTCACAATAATCAACTAAAGGCGCAGTAGCACAAATTTCTGACTGTAAACGCAACAGGTTGTAGAGCGCGAGATGCGTAAAAGGACATAAAGTAATATAAAATATTAATGCCTTACCTATGTAATTAAAGATAAACAAAACTATTCTATATATAAAATTACACAATACATTTTCAAAACTAAATATTTGGAACATTATAGTAATAAATATATGAAAAAAATACAACTTTTACAAAATATTTTTGATAGTGAAACACAACAGTACTACGAGCTCATACAAGGCACTCGTAGCGTAAAGCAGCTTGCGTAGCGTCAATTATGTAGCGCATGGAGCATCAAACGCGAGTAAACAACGCGGAAACACTTCAACTATGTATGTATCTGAAATATTACATCGTCATAGCACAGTAATCATGTTGTGGATTCGATTCTCACTCGAAGAAATTGCATATTTAAGATTTTCATTTCATCGAGTTCCACCAATCAATACGAAGTGCTCCCAGAATTCTGTGTAAAGTGAGGAACGGAAGTGCTTTAATGCAACGGAACGGAGTTGTCTTATTAATAATTTCTCAGATTTCCTCTGCCCTGCTATGTGGATGCTGAGTGAAATAAAAAAATGGTATAATGTATATATAGAATCCATAGATACGAGTTTGCATACTCTTATCATACACATGACACTTCTAAGTTTCCGAAGTTACTTCGACTGCCAGTACGGCGGGATACATGGACACGATTAAAGTGTTCAGTATATTCCCTTCCCTTCCTCGATAAAGGACTATAATATCAAATTGAACAAAATTCTTCATTTACTTTGCGTAAGATGAGTAAGGAATAATAAGAATAGATTTTCTTATGTCAAATATTATCAAATAATAATAACGCTTAAAGAATTATAATATTATAAGGAGTTTTATTTTAAAATCATTCATATTTTGCCGTATAAAATAAAAAAAATTAAATCCTTTTGTGAATGTTTTGATGATACTCGTTATGAAAATTTGAAACCCAAGCGTATTACTGAAGAAAAATTCTTCAAGTGTCGCCGCGATTAAAGAGATAAATTAAGCCAATTTAGTTCGAGACGTCTTCAAGCTCTGCAGACGTTTAATTTAAATTAAGTAAAATTTACATTATTTACAAGTACAAGTGATTAGTTACAAAAAAGTTCATTACGTCGGTTGAGATTTAGCCATGTCATCAACACGCTAATAGGAAAAAAAAACAAAAAATATAATTTTAAAAATTTATCAAATTGACGCCGTCGTGGCGCAGAGGCGCAAGAGTGTGACTGTAACGCGACGGTTGTGGGTTCGATCCCCACTCGAAGGAATGAATTATTATTTCTTAATATTTATATTTTTTCCGTTCCGCTACTCAACACGCATAATATGTGAAGAACGAAGTGTCTTAACACTAGGTTCCCTCTGCCTACCCTGCTGTATGCGGAATACAGCTTGAAGTTGATAAGTATAATAAACATAAAAAAATAGTTAGCTACTAAAATAATATGATACCAGGTAGACTGATTAAAGTAAAGTAATGTAATAAAATGATTCAATTCTAAGTAACAGTTTTCATATAAACTGTTATACATTTATATATCGTTTTCGATATAAATCTTTCATTCTCAACAATCACAATTTGCAGAAGATCTATTATAGAATATATGAAGAACTGTTTGCTGGAGAGAGAGTGTCTTAGCACTAGATTTCTCTGTCTACCCTGATATATGCGGGATACAGCGGGAAGCTGATTATTAATATTACCACCATATAAAATCCAAAAATACGATCAGGTAGGCATAACTTCATTTTGAGAACATAACATTGTTTCCAGCCATTATGTTATGTCCTGATAAATCTTATAAGAATAAAGCCCTTCGGCCCTGCGTGGGCAAGTTTGTATCTGATCAAAGCAAATGTAATAACTGCGCAAATATGGAGGAACAATAAGAGAAGGTAAATTAGTTTCTAAGGGGAGTTGAAACTCAATTGTCAAAAGGACTGACCGGATTTATCTGCAATGTAGAGTTTTATTCTCGTTCGTATATCACGTAGTACGTGTCGTGATATTGTATGTAATTATGTATGTTTAGCGATAAATATAAATACTAAATATTTCTTCCTGGAGTGTGAATCAAATCTACAACCTGTCGTGTTTACAGTCGCACGCATATTTTATTTTTAGTTATTTCATAACCCGTTTTGTCCAAATTTTATATAAAATAGAAAAAAAAAGCAAAAAGTTCGCTGTACTTCTCGTCTAATCGCATTCTAGGACAGTAAATCAATACACCACCAGAAAGCACATACTATATCGAATAGGGTACACAACACAGTTCGCCTTGTGTTTCAACGATTGACAAATAGCGTCGACAACAATCAGAAGAATATAGAGTTATCAGTATGTTACTTATTACTTATACAATATTTTTGTATGTGTACTTATTTTTTTTACTAATAATTTTATTACATATTCTTTTCTTTATTTGTAAGCTGAGACTTAAAATGTTGAATTTTTCATGCTTCAAGGGACTTTTAATATTTGTTATTAATTTCAGCTTGGTGACTCCAGCGTGGAAGTAGGATAAATGATCTTCATGACGGACAACTAAGTGATTCTTTAAGCGTTCCTTTTTACCTTCTAAAGCACTAAACCCTAAAAAATATTGGATCATGGACCTGCTAGTATATTAATTAAATCTAAGAACAAAATCCAAATACCTAAGTTAGTCCACAGAATTACAATATCAAAATGTTGCCATACAACCACTAAAGAACAGTACAGAATATCCTGTATCGATGTTAAGTATGTATTCACGTCAGAACTATTTGAAATATGACTATTAAACTAAACTATGAACATGGAAACTTTCACAGTTGTCCAATGCGTCGAGTTCTCTGTGGATTTACTGCGAACCATTTGAGTGTCCACTTCTATTGAAACCAGCGAAGTTGCTTGAATAATTCACAACTAGCTAGATAAAATAGCTTGATACGGTTAAATTGTGTAATAATTGAGGAGGGTTCCGTACCTTAAAAAATAATTTACCTAATAGTTTAAAAAACACTATAAAAACAGGCTTTTATAAGTGCACCTAAAAGCCAAAAATAGATGATGGGTCGTTCAAGTTGTTTCTAATTCTGGGCTGAAGTGTAAATTATGTGCTTTTAATTATAATATTTGATTGTAAAAGGGTAGGGCGCTGGTCGGTACTTATCTTATCAAAGCGTGTTTTTCTAGTGTTATTTTTTTATTTTAATTTATTTTATACTTTTTTTCAATATATATGTTATTCCATCATGGAATGCCAGTTCCTGTCATCCAACTTCATCATGATGAGACTTTGAAACCTAATCGTGGTCAAAGTTCATTACAAAACCTTTCTAACAAGTCCAAACATGGCTATGATATTCTATTATGTAATGCCAGTGGCTATCTCTCGGCCTTACCAACTGACCTTGAAATCTAGTCCAAACTCGGCTTTGATACGATGTTCCATCATAAAGTTCCAATTCCTATTGTCATCAGAACTACACACCAATTTTCTCTCCTTGAAAGATCGTTAAATTAGTTAACCTATATACGAATCGAATGAACCCAAGCTCGATATCTTCACTAGTAGGCATTATGCCGTGTGATCCCGGCCTAGAATAGGACCATCCTGGTACGGATGATGTCGTAAGAGGCGACTAAAGTACGTGTGGTAGAGTCACGTCACCAGCAATGGCAACACGCATGGACAGACTCGACCGGATCATTACCACCCCCGGCATTTAAAACCAGCGTGAAGTAGTGGCTTTATGCCACTGCGTTTCGTATCAGGTAACGCCGGGCTCCGGCGCCCAATCCACCTTACAGGCAGGCAACGCACCTGTAGCTCCTCTGGTGTCGTGGGTCGTCGTGCACGGGGTCGTGGGCGGCGGTAATCACTTACCATCAGGTGACCCGCACGATCGTTTGGATTGTCTTTTCCATAAAAAAAAGTCCAAGGTTCAATCAGCCACCTTCCTATCTATCGTCAGATCCTCGTTATCAAGAGATATTAATAGAATATGCTAAGGCGTCGAATAAGCCGAAACTCGATATATTTACTAGTAGGCAGTCCAAGGTTCCATCAGTCACCATCCAGCCCTATCATCAGCTCGAGGTTATCATAATATTGCATTGTATTTGTCTATCATAAATATAATTACCAAGTTTCGTGATGATATAACGATATAAAAATGCGTGTAATTCATATTCATTCCATTGCATAGTTAATTTCTTCCATGCAGGTCGACCCAATAAAAGCGTGTTAAAAACGAAACTCTTGTAGGATCACTTTGTTGTCCGTCTGTCAAGATCTCACTCAATATTCCATGAAGATATCAAGCTGAAATTAAAACTATTTTTTTTATCCTTTGATTTCTAACTCAAAGCCAACCCGCACCCGCCCCTGTAAATTTAAATTTGTAAACTTTTATAAATTGTACTTACCGTTGACCTAAAATTCTGGAATTAGTACAAATTGTCAATGGGAGTGTCCAACTCGTACTTGACCGGGTCTTTTTAATTATAAAAAGATTAAAAATATAAAAACTGAAGTAAACTACTTTAGCATTCACCAAAATTTCATTCGTATATTTCGTTAAAAAACCCTTGGACGTGAATGATTAAAATGGCCAGTTTTTGATGAACAAGCGAAACACTACAGCAAAAAACATTTTTGCCATTCATTTACAAAACCACTAAGTCCTTTACTTTTTCATTTGGACAGTGGAACAGAAATTTCAATTTTTTTTCCTTTAAAAATGTATTGTATTTTATCTTTAGGCTAAAGCTACAGTTACACTTGCTCAATGAATGGTAAGTTTATTAGCAAGTATTTTAAATTAAATTTTTCAGCCAGTGTTGCAGTGTAAGTGACAAAACATGGAAAATGGGTGATTTTCCACCTTCCACCTTCCTCTGTAACCCTCTGTACAGAATTAAATAAAATCATCAGTTTGATTGCTACACAATGTATCCTAAAACTTTTATCAAGAAAAAAAAGATAATAAAATCAATAAGGCATAGGCATACATTGTTCCGATATAAAGTAACAAATATGTATCAGAAACCGAAACTATCGATTTTCGAGCAAGCTCTAAATAGGCATGCTCAATATTAGTAATGATTCGGCACACATGCTATTATAATATGCGGTAATGCTCAATAATAGCATGCGCTTGTGCTAGTAATGAGCATGTGCAACAGATATATGTATCTGTTGTATCGCAGGCGAAAGAAACACAATGATATACAAAATGAAAACAAACATCCATTCTCACATGAGTGAAGTCAATTGACTAATGCTTAAGGATGGCATAATGAATAGAGCAGGTAAATAGAAATAAAATAAAATAATAAGTAAATTTAAATAGATTAATCGAATAAAATTAGATTGTAATAAAAATTTCACCACTCCTAAGCAATGTTATATTTTTTTAGTGGTGTCATTATGCAGAAATACACTAAGTTTTTTATAAAAATATCGTTGAGGCTAGTCGTGGCGCAGTGCCACAAGTGTGTTACTGTAAACGTGACTGGTTGTAGGTTCGGTTTCTATTCGAGGAAATAATGTATTTATTTAAATTAAATATAAATTTCATTTTTTATTTCTTCGCTCTAGTGTGGTCAGGATATAGAGCGGCGTTGAGTTCCGCCATTCAACACGCAGTCCCTACATAATTCGGCGCAAAATGGAGAATGGAGTGTCTTAACACTAGGTTTCCTCTGCCTATCCTGCTGTGTATACAGCGTAAAACTGTGGATACAGCGTGAAACTTTTAAAATATTGTTTCAATAACAATAAATATAAAGTTTTTGTTATTGATATAGTTAGATCTTTTATTATGCGGCCGTCGTTACGCTGGGGAGCAAGCATGCATCTATAAACACCATGGCCGTAGGATACACACTCGGGGAAATGAAATATTTAATATTCTCATTTGCACGTTCGTAACCAGGCAAAGCGTGTGAGTTCCGCCATTCAAGTCTTAACGGAGAAAGAGTGCACTAAGTTCCCAGGATTCCTCTGTCTGTCCTACCATAAGCGGGATTTTATTATCGATATAAAAAATGGAGAACAAACCGATACTGAAAATACACATTTTCTCTATTTTTATCCTCGTCTAAAAAATATTGGCCGTTACTGGTATAAAATTTATTTCCTTGAGTGGAAAGCTTTCACAGTAAGGATATTGTGGCTTAGAAATAAAACTTAACATACAAAAAAATCACTATGTTCCAGATACAAGATTGTTCTGCTCAAAAAAATATTTAACAACAAACACGGAAAATTTTCAATAAAGTATCCTGACACCTAACTTCAACCTGAAAAGAAGCAGTAAATGTGTGAAGATAAACAAAATATATAAAACAGTAAAAACAAGTCTACGTTATATTATTTACTATAAATAAAAAGAAATCAAGATATTATACAACAACAAATAATTACAGAGTCGTGTATCTATTTCGGGCGTCCGACAGGTTCTGAATAATTTTCGACTGTTCACTTAGTTCGTGTCGAGTGTCAGACCGCTGCTGTCGGGAGTCGGTTATATTTAACGTTATTAAAGTTGAAAAATAATTATTTAATACGTTAATAATATCATGGATCTTACAAAAAATACTAGTTCTTTGATCTATTTGTAACTTTCGATGCACATTCCTCCAAGTATTTTTCATGCAAAACTCAATATATAAGTGTATGGAGAAGTGTATTGATTTTTTTACTATGAAGTATGTTATTTTAACAGATATGTTATATAATACATAAGAACATGTACACATACGAATACATTTTACAGCAATAGTAAAAATGGGAAAAGTATGGGTCCAAAGATGCATGCATCTTGAGAAAAGCCAATTTTATATTTACTTTTGTTAAGTTGTGTTTACATTTAGCTATTAGTTGAATCTCCGACAGTTTTGAACCTAAGCTACTTTTCAACAACATTCAAGTAAAACGATTTTCGTGTTTCAAGTGTGGAAGTTACAGCGTTTAAACTTAAATCGATTTAGAGATGGGAACTACAGTTTTGGAAATACCGTTTTTATATTTACAATAAGAGGACCGCATTGATGCAGTGGTAACTTTAACTAAAACTATTTTTGTTTCGGCGAATATATGCAATTTTTTTCAGATTCACGCTGTATACCGGACATGGTAAGTTATATAGAAGAAACGTAGTAAGAAGAAACTCTTTTCCGTACTTTTCATCAAACTTTCGAAGCATTGTGTGTTAAATGGCGGAACTCAACGCCGCCATTTTTCCATGGTACCAGAACGAAGAAATAAAAATATAAATAAATAATAATACATTTCCCCGAATGAGAATCAAATCCACAATCACAGCGTAACAGTCATATAGCTATGACCCTGCGCCACAACGGCCTCAATTTATTTAAATAAATATAAAAAGTAAATTTATTTAAATTGTTATAAGTATTAATTAATCCGTGCTCAGCTGAGATATATGTTATTGTTCCTGCTTTTTCTATATTAAAACACATTGAAAAACTTACAAAAGAACCTAACCATATTGGGAAACTACCTATATTAAAAGTACAATTATTTTCTCAAGATAAGTTCGAACCCGCAACCATAGTATATATCTATCGATAACGTCAGTATTTTATTTATATTGTCAACACTAAAAGTTATTTACTACAACATTACTACGCCTCAATGATTTCACTTATATTTTTGAAGAACAAAGACATTTTTTTGCATTATCATACTTACGACAGTGCTTCCTCACATGATTTTCTTGTTCACACTTACGACGTTATAAACACTACATTACTAAACTAAAATTGAATTATGAATTAAAAAACAAATGCCACGCTTATAACAAATGAAACACACACAACAAAGCGACTAATTGGAAACAACGCTAATGTTAATTGGATGGTTTGGTACTTCGACGTTCAAAGATCGTGAATCGGATTAAAAATTGAAAGAGTGTCCACATTGAAATATAATAAAAATTACATGAATAATCAACTATCCATTATTATGTGGATAATAAAATTTGAAAGCAGTACTATTATAATTTAAATAACTTTATATTTCTTATAGAGGCCAGTCGTGGCGCAGAGGCACAAGTATGTGACTGTTACCATGATAAGTTATGAGTACGATTCTGAGTTTAGTTAGTAGAGTAGAGCTTGAATTCTTAAAATTAATTTGAATTTAGAAAAATCATACTCATCGACTAAATATATTTCTAAATATATAAGAAAAAAGGTAGTGTTTATACACTCAATACTGAGTCATCCGAAGAGAGAAGAAGAGAAGTGTCTGTTAGAGAAAGAGACGAGGAGCCTGCCTGTCGCTGCCGTATGCGTGATAGACAGGAAATCCAGACAGACTGGCGCGTTACGTAACGAAGCGGTTTACCCTCCCATAAGGAGTTATCATTTCACTAAAATATTCGGTGAGGTGAATGATGATTGATATGTCGGTGAACATATTGTTAACTAATTCAAATTAATTAAAATATTCAATCAATGAAATTTTAAATTTTAATTCCTAAAACAACAGCTGACTCGCTAATTGCGAAAAATGACAAGAATTATTATTATTATCTTTTTCTTCGTCAATTTTAGTAATAGCGTAGTGGAATCTTGGTCCACGATATTTTACAAATACAAGAAAAGAAATATCAACCCAAATGTGTTGTTATATCTCGCATGTTGTTGTATATAGATACCTCCTTCGCTCTTCCACTGTTGTCAATTTATTCATGCATGCCCTGCGGGAGTGTCCTTATACTGTTTACGTAACCTTCCTCCTACATCGTTGATACTGACTTGTTGTCGGTCAAGGTCTTTTTCAATTTTTACGTTATTTTTCATTCTTACTTTGACGTTTTTACTGACGTCTGTTCTTTGATACATATTTTATTTTTATTTATTATACATATTTCAGTTATTTTCAAAGTAAAATGTGTCTCATTATTCCATACTAAAGGACTCAAAGTTTTTTTATTTCATATCAAAATTCTTGTAATTACATTCAGTGTCGCACGTCACTAAATAATGTGACGGGAGTGCTGTCGCGACATTCTTTATTATTTCAAGTGATAATTTATTATATAAAGGGGCTTATATTTTTATTTTTATTTTTAGACGCAAATACATAAAAGTAGCTTCACGCCTTTTCCCGCAAAGCATGGGATAGGCAGAATAGGATAGGGAACCTAATATTAAGGCACTCTGTTTCCTAGTAGCCGCCCAATTTTTTAGACAGAGCGTGTTAAGTCGTAGATCTAAACAACGCGCTTTGTCTTGTTACCAGAGCAGAGCGAGGAAATTATAATAATTCATTCTCCTCAGTGGGAGTGAAATCCACAATCGTTGCGTTTACTGTCGCACACTTTGCCACTGCGCCACGACGAAGAATACTTTAGGTATTAAAATACCTAAAATATTCTTACCAGAGCGAAGAAATGAAAAAGATTTATTCCCTTCAATAGAAATCAAATCTTTAACTGTAAGGTTTACAGTCAAAAACTGTAATTACGAGGTGGTATAATATCAGTTACTATCTTGATAACATACTAGTATAAACTATGGTTTGAGGCCGGTCGTGGCGCAGTGGCACAAGGTGTGACTATAAAACCGACTGGTTGTGTGTTCGATCCCCACTCGAGGAGATGAAATATAAATTAAATTTATATTTCCATTCCTTCGCTCTGGTGTCGAGGTTAAGCGTGACGTTGAGTTCTGCCACTCAACACGCAATGCCTCCAGAATTCGGCAGAAAGTGGGGAACGGAGTGTCTTAACACTAAGTTCCCTCTGCCTTCCCTGATGTGTGCGGGATACAGCGTGAAGCTGATTTAATAAATTATGGTAAGGTGAGACCTGTTTGTGGTGCAGCGACACAAGCGTGCGACTGTTAACGCGACAGGTTGTGGGTTTGATTCCCACTAGAAGAAATGAAATATTTAAAATGTGCATCTCCTCGCTATGGTAACCAGGCAAAGCGTGGCGTTGAGTTCCGCCACTCAATATGCAATGCCTTCAGAATTCGATGAAAAGTGAGGAACTGAAGCTCTTAATGGGAACTGAGTGTCTTAACAATAGAATTTCAGGTTCCCTCTACCTAACCTTCTATGTGCGGGAAAAAATTATGTTAAGCATGTGTAATTATCTATAGACTTAACTTGTCAATGATGCTCTTAGCAGAGTGTACTCGGCGTGTTTGCTAATTATATTAGTTTGTATAACTTCGACGGTCAGACTGACCACGACATAACAACGTCGGCAGTGTTATATTAAACTGTTAATAAGAAGTAGAGGAAAAAAATATAAATACAAAAATATTTTTATTATTAATTTGATTAGGTATTCTAATTTATCGTAAATTCAGCGTGAATTTAGAAAAATATTTCCCTAAAATCAACTCTAGAAAAGTTAATGTTAACCATATTGGGGTTAATTAATTATATATACGACAGTACTATACAATAGTTACTATACAAACCAACCAAGGAAAAGCAAAAAAAAGAATTAAAAAATCGCATCTCGGATATCTCTCATTTTTATGGTCCCTTGAATCACATCACTTGAATCACAGGAAAAATCAATCTTCTAAGTTAACACTCTGTTTCAAATCAAATTCGCTGTTAGTCAAAAACTATAGAGTTCTCCATGTGGATCTACGGTTATGAAAAAGTGAAAACTTACAATAAAAATAAAGGAAAAATACCGAAAAGAGAACATTTATAGAAATTCAATATAAAAAAACAATTACAAACTTATATTTGTAGTTAATTTCATACAAAACGACGACGACGCCCGCAAACTTCAATTTGTCAACTTTTATAAATTTTACTTCCCGTTGACCAACATTTATGAAATTGGTATGGAAGCCTCGTTGGGCGAGTCCGACACGCACTTCACCGATTTTTTTAATAGTGAATTCGTCGTCTATATTGAAATATGCAGTAAACTTGTAGGTACAATATTAATGATTATGGTAATGAACGTCAAGTAGCAATGAAGAAGTAGCTTCTTGGTCATAAAATAAAAATGTAATTACTCCGTACTGCAAGATAAGAGAAAAGGTTTGTAATTCTAGAGGATCACCGATTGATTAATGACCGACAATATGGCTTCCGCCATGGTCGCTCAACCGGTGATCTTCTAGTTTACCTTACCCATCGCTGGGCTGCGGCTATTGAAAGCAAGGGAGAGGGCCTG
>DWQW01005986.1:0-16971 GCA_018249695.1 Heliconius erato demophoon
GGCTGTTTTCCCTGCACCATTTGCATGTCTATATACGTCAAGTTAACAAAGGACTGGTTAAATGGCCGTTTTGTTTTATGCAATAATAAAGTTTGGGGGCCTTTGAAGTTTTAATAAACAATTGCAGTATGGACTAGGTTCCGCCCGCGGTTGTGTTCGTTGTTTGTTAGCGATGTAATATTAATTGCTGTGAAATTAACAATAACACAACAAATAGCACAGAGTGTGACTGCTACCTAAAACCTACTGGTTGTGGGTTCGATCCCCACTCGAGGAGATGAAATATTTACTTAAATTTAGATTTCCATTTCTTCGTTCTGGTGTCGAGGCAAAACGCGGCGTTGAGTTTTGCCACTCAACACGCAAAGCCTCCAGAATTCGACAGAAAGTGGGGAACGGAGTATTTTAACACTAGGTTCCCTCTGCCTACCCTGTTGTGTGTGGGATACAGTCTGAAGCTGATTTATTTTTATTAACAATAACGATCACGGCTCATGGTCGTCGTGGCGCGACGGCACGCTTGGATGTAAGCGCGGCGGTTGTGGGTGCGATTCCCAGTCGGGGGAATTAATTATTTTAATGACCTCGTTCTGGTAAAAAGGCAAGGCGCGATGTTGTGTTGCGTTACTTAACATATAATTTCGCGAAAATTTGGACGGAGCGGGGGCAATAGAGTGTTCTCACCAGCGTAACATAAAAAATATAGTTAAGATAATTAGTAATGTAATAGCTGTAGGTTCAAGGACAATTTAAACTTTTAAAATAAGTTGTTAGAGTGCATGATCACTATTTCTTTTTCAAAATTGATAACACTGCACACATTTGGTTCTCACCTTATTTCTACATAACATCATTATCATGTTTCTTTTTAACACACACGTAGAGACCTTTCAAAGAATATATGTAAATATTTTTTTAATGTAAGGTATCAGGCGGAATCCAATTCTGCGTAACACAGGTAATTGCCCAGAGATGAACTTCAGATAATACGTAGGGGCTATAGAAAATATGGAAAACTAAATTGTAATTATGGAATCGGGCTTGGATGGGTTTAAAACTGGACTATTGAGACTAACGGATCTCCACCCTTTCAACGTCTCAAATAGTTGATTTTAATTTTTTTTACATATCATTTAAAAATCAATTATATTTCTTATTGTTTTATCTATATATTGCACCGTCACTTAAACAACTTATGTTATGTCACTTTAATAACTGATCTTTCGGAGTGACATATATGTCACTCCGAAAGTGTGTATATATAGGTATATAGGTTCTATGTCCCACAAAAAATTTATTAAATAAAACATAAAAGTATAAGTAGGTACACAATATATTTTAAATCATTAAAACTTTAAACTGCTTCAAGATTTATCTCACAGGGCATGTATCTAGTGTTAAAACACTCCGTTAAATTTTTTCAAACAATCCTGTATTGAGCGGCGGCGTTCAACACCACGCTGTGCCTATCAGAAAAGGGAAACGTAAACAAAAATAAACAATACACTCACTGCTTGGATTGAGTATCGAACCCACAAACACCGCATACACAGTCAAACACTATAGCTGCTACCACTGCGCGACGACGGCCTCGAAATATTTATAATTTTAGTAACTCATTTATAAGAGCCACCGTCACAACCATTCATTATACATGTAAGAATTTCATAATAAATATCTTAAACATAAATCAAACCCATTAATACGCACATAGAGTTCAAAGTCTCAATCTTACAGCTTCATTTATCTTTTTCAAATCGCACTATACTATCCTATCTATATAATACTTAAAGCCAAACCAATCTTGCTACAAGGTGATAAGGTACAAATTGGTTTGTATAATGTAGCACAATAACAGTAAGTAAAGCACTCGGCAGTGGACAGAGTAAGCACAAAGGTAAACCGTCCAGAACGTAATGTTTCGAAGAGAATGCCAGAAGTACCCTGGTACTAGTGTATGTGGGTTAAATTTGTTCGTTAAATTACTCAATCGGGTTATAAGATACTTATTTAGAAAACGTATATAAATTTAAATGCAGCGGGACTCGAACCCGCCCCTCCTGGAAATCGACCAGATATGGCATAGTAGTCAGAGAGCTACGTTCAAATTCTTATATGTTTTCTAAATAAGTATTTTTCTTTCCTAAGTGTGGAATAACACTTTAAAAATGTTAAAAAGAGTAAAAGAGAAGAATAATAAGTAAGAGTATAAGATTTTAAACATTGTTAAACTTACCTAACTAATTGTTTACCCTACTGACTTAACTTACGTATTTTTGCATAAATTTTAATGCTAATAAAATTTTAAGCTATTTAAGTCTATCGGGGCTCAGTGGGAGATTTTTTGTATAGTGATGGTTGTGATTTGGATCTCCGTTCACAGATTTTGTGATTGGCGTAATTTTTTTCTTCCTAAAATTTACCTTAATATACAAAATTTAAAACTTTTTATTTTAACTAGGTATCTATTTTAACTGTAGATTCAATTTGTTTTTGACATTAATTTCTAGTATTTCTTTAAATAGAAATTTAAATCCTCCGACAAATATAACGTACTCAGCTTTATACTCGTCTGGATGGTCAAATAAAAACAATTGAGAGTTGTATCCGTTTAATGAAACGGTGTAGTCTATCATAATTATAATCTTTCTCAATGAACACCGCGCTTTGCCTAAATACCAGAGCGAAAAATTAAAACATTAAATACCTACGCTCTGGTGTCGAGGCTAAGCGCGGCGTTGAGCTCTGCCACTCTCAACACGCAATGCCTCCATAATTCGGCAAAAAGTGGGAAACGGAGTGTCTTAACACGAGGTTCCCTCTGCCTACCTTGCTGTGTACGGGATATAGCGTGAAGCTGATTTAATTTTAAATACCTACTTTATTTCCTCGAGTGGGAATCGAACCCATAATCTCCCGCGTTTACAGTCATAATAGCAACATAAAAAGATATTAGAAAATTGAACCAGCAATATAAATCTGAGATTAACATTTCTAAAGAAACAAACTCTCCAGCTTTGTAATATTAGTATAGAAGTGTAGATACAAAATAGCAACATATCCTTAAGGAAGGAAATTAAAAAAGTTTCCCAGATAATGACGTCGAACTTCCTTGTTTAATATAGCTTTTTTCAATCTAAGAACTGCTCTATCCCCGGTCTTACGTCAATATGATAAGCAAGCAGGTGACAGTCGAGTTGATAAGATAAATTTTTCATTGAAAATTTTTGTTTATTATTAAAAAAAATATTAAAAATAACTTGTAACATAATATTTATTTAGAGTATTTTTTTCTAAGTTTGGAATAAAAGATTAAAATAGTCAAAAATATTTAGTAATATAAGGGCAGTTAATTAATTAATTTTGGTTTCTTAATTTAAAAGTTGATTCCAAAAATGTAATAATGACAATTTTTCTTAATAAATTTTGTTTTTAAATGTACAAGTGTAGATAATACGAAATAAATTAAAAGGATGTTATTTTAAAATAAGCAACGGCACATTATTTATTACGTTTACAGAAAAAAAATATTCAGTTTCTCTTTCTATAATTTTTCATTTTCTCGCTTCGGGAACGAGTCAAAGCGCGACGTTGAGTTCCGCAACTCAACTGCAATGTCTCAAGTATTTGGTGTAAAGTGAGGATCGAAATTATACTAATAGAAAAAAAACTAAATACTAGGTTCCCATGTACCCACTACTATATGCAGAATGCAGCATGAAAGTAAAAAACAACATTAACCTAGCATAACAAGTGTCAGGGGTTCCATATGTCAATATCACAAGATGGAACCAAGAGAAGGTTGTGTGTACATTTTCTTAAAAGCTTTTGATGTACCTAGACTTTGTTACGACGATTTTAAATCTTGCAATCACTTTAATGCGATTTGGTTTTTTTGAGTACGGAGAATGAAACACTAGACACTCTGTCCATCGAGAATTGTATGACAAAAATACGTGAAAATAAAACTCCCGTGAAAAAAAAGGTCGTTGTTGCGCAGCGATATAGGGTCTGAATGTAAGCGCAACGGTTGTGGTTTCGATTTCCACTCGAAGGGATAAATTTTAAGTTCTCCGCTCTGGTAGCAAAATAAAACAGTAAAGAGTTCCGCCATTCAACACGCAATGTCTCGAAAATAAAGAGAAAAGTACAAGAAGATGCGGGATAAAACGTGAAGCTATAAAAAAAGCTATAGTAAGACATTATAAACGATGTAAGAAAGCAATCAATTAACAAAGTGCACTTCCGCAATAGTATGTTAATGTTTTCTTCGCGTGTCCTTTCGAACGAGTAATTAGATAATACTTAAGAAATAAGATAAAAGAAATAGGTGAAAGAATATTTTTTTTTGTTTCTTTTATAAAGTATATGGAGTAGATTCAAAATGATTTGATAAAATTTGGAATAAAACTTGCACGAATTTCATATACGAAAGAAGAAATTCTAATTAATTACCTAAATAAAATAGGCAGGCAGTCAGGTTTCCCACTTCTCGCCGAATTCCGGAGGTATTGCGTGTTGAGTGGCGGAACTCAACGTCGCGTTTTGCCTCGATACCAGAGCGAAGAAATGGAAATTTAAATTTAAATAAATATTGCATTTCCTCAAGTGGGGATCGAACCCACAAACTGTCACGCTTATGCCTTTGACAGCCTCAACCTACTTTACATTATATCGATTTTTGAATTTAGCAAAAATTGGGGAACGGAAGCCTCTTAATGGGAACCTTAGTTCCAAACACTTATGTTTTAACACTAAATTTCTAGGTCCCCTCTATCTGCGAGATACAGCGTGAAGCTATAAATAAAAAAAATAACTAAGTAAGTGTGTGAATACAAATACAATCTTCTCACAAAATCGTAAGCCGTTCTGAACTCTTTAACATCCACTTCAATGTGAAAATATAGCTTTGATTTAACTTTTCTGATCTTGTTATAAGTGAATACTTAAGATCTTGTTTATTTCTGAGTATTTTTATTTAAGCTTGTAAAAATATTATGAACATAATATGGACGTGAATATATTTTAATTACGTTGGAAATTTTATACCTATTATTTATGTAGTTTCTTTTTTATATGTACATTTTTTTTTAATTTCAATAAAAATGTAGTCTGCCGCTGATCTACGACAGTCTATACTTTCGAAGAACAGGGACACCAGAGTGCGACTATAAATGCGACGGTTGTACGTTTGATTTCCACTCAACAAATGAAATATTTAATATTTTAATTTCCTCGTTCTGGTTTCGAGGCAAAACGCGACGTTGAGATCCACCAGTCAACACTCAATGTCAAGAATTTCACGACTAGTGGGGACGGATTGTCCTCAAACTAGTCTGTTCAACTCGCTACATGCAGAGTACAGAGTGAAAGTGTAAAAAAAATACAAATATAATAGAAATATATAATAAAATTCAAATATAATAGAAAATACAACTACAATAAAACCAAGTCATTTAATTTTTTTAGTATTGTATTTTTTTTAGTGTAGTATTGAATTCAAAGACACTTTCAAACACCGACTGAGCTGAATATTTTTTGAATTATTCATATTTATATAAATATACAGTTAGACATTCATTCAATGATATGCAAAGAAAAACTTCTTTAAGGTTCTATCATCTGATTTAAAGAAAAAATATCACAAAATCGTAAAATATATTTGCACAATAGTTAAGTATACGTTTTTATAGATAACAATAGAACGGAACCCTTCATGCAGGATAAACAGGATAAGGACGAAAAACGCTACGTAACACAACACCGCAGTTTAATATATCTACACAATGATAAAAAAAAATCATTTAAAGCATCTATTCGTATTCAAAGTATTCATAGTGTAATATATAATTTAAATGACACAAGAAGCACCAAGTGCCATCGACGACGCCACGTAAATGAAAAGATTAGTACTTTATATCACAACCCCTGGGCTTAAGTGGTACAGTGTAAGGGCGGGGCTAGATCTGGTGAATAATTGTTGAGGGCATTATCAAGTAGTTGGGCTTAGTTGTCGCGAATTATTAGATATATTTTCCTTATTTATATTGTTATTATAAAATTATATTGAGGCCAGTCGTGGCGCAGGGGCACTAGCGTGTTACTGTAACGTGAAGGTTGTGGGTTCGATCTCCGAAGCCTTAGTACCAAGGCAAAAGCGTGGAGTTGAGCTCTGCCATTCAACACGCAGTGCTTTGAAAACTTTCCAGAAGGTGGGAAACGGAGTGTTTGATTCTCTCTGCCTATCCTGCTATATGTAGGTGGGATACAGCGTGAAGCGGAAAAAGAAGTTTAATCCTCACGCAGACAAATGAATTTGTATTAATAGCTTTCATTTCCATTGAGAATTGAGAGGCGCATTTAACTCACCATCTTTTGAGTTGCCAGAGCAAAGTAGTAAAGATAATTCTATAGAATCGAACCCACAACCGCCGCGTTTACAATCAGACTATGTGCGGCGTTGAGTTCCTTTACAAAATACGCCTGTCAACAGAGTGTCTTAACACTGGGTTCCTTCTGCCTACCCTGTTATATGCGGAATACAACTTGAAGGAAAATATTTATATTCTAACATCCATCATTTTAAAAATTTGAGAAAAAAAACAACCATACCTTAAACAATTTTCCTACAACCAATTTGAAAATAAAAGCTTTCACAAGTTATTCTACTCCAAAGTATTGTATTACATTATATGCATAATCCGATATAATGATGCATCGAAGCTGCTGAGGGCTGTCCCTTGGTTATTTGTCAAGGAAACAAGAATTAATCTTCCGTCTTCGAACCGACGACCCCACAGAGAGAAGATTTTATTCACTGCACCCCGTTGTTTTCACCCCCGGTTGATGACACAAAGATAAATATTTTGGAAAGTATACTAAAATATATAGATATTACCTTTTATTTTATTAAATTTTTTTGATTTGATTATTTTGGTAAATCTAAATTTACATAAAAATGATAATATTAACAATCAAAAAGTTATATGACTTAAAATATATTAACATACTTATATAAATCGATGAAAAATTCCATCCATCCAATCCATCTAGGCGCAGGCGATCAGCATCTGATTGTTATCACTACGGTAGTAGGTTCTTCCAGTCAAAGCAATTAATAACTTTCATTTTCAACGCTTTAGTAAAAAGACAAAGCGCAGCGTTGAGTTCTGCCACTCAACAAGCAATGTTTTGAAAATTTGAGTGAAAAGTGGAAAACGAAAGATATTCCACACATTTAAATATTAAAATAAATAGACGTTCCGCGGCGTTAAGCTCCCCTACTCGATATTTATCTGTACCGCTATACACAATAAATGCGTCAACCTAAAAAAAATACTCACCAAACCCCACAACCGTGTGTATATTCTCTAAGAAATCACCCTCTTTCTCCTCTTTAGCTGCAATTTTTAAGTGATTTCCTTTATTACTAAGCACGGACATGAAAAAACCAATATGAAAAATCCATAGTGAAAAGTGCAGCTTTACGAGCGAGTTTTATTGTGTAATGAAAGGTGAATGATTAAAACGCTTCCTTTTACGTGTTCCAAGCGTGTAAAAGCTCTAGATATGACCGGTTTATGTAAAAAAAATTTCGGTTTCGAGATTTACTAATTTAGATTTTTGTCGTGGGTAGAGAGAAGAGAGTGAGGCAACACTCCGTTCTCCATTGTCTGCCCACATTTTTTTTACTTGACCCTGTATCCCTATCTAGGTTTCCTATTCGTTCCCATTGAGACATATTGTTAAAAACGAACCCACAAGTTGACTATCTCAAAATAATAATTGCTAAGTAATATATATAGGTCTCAAATATTATTAAAAAATATAAATAATAATATTAAGATAGAATTGCTTGAGTTACTACAATTGATGAAAAATATCTATCGAATCTAAGAGTAAGCTTTTTTTTAACAAAATCAAAAGAAATCACAGTCGCTGTAGTTCTAAATAATTTAAAATTATTTTTATGTTAAAATTATTTTTTTACCTTTCTATTACAAGATATATCATAATATATTAATTTTGAAGTATGAACTTTACGATCTATTTTATGTAACCGTTATGAGCTATTTCGTGTGTTTTACGATTATTTTAGTGGTGATGTCTTCGAGATGACATTTTTATTATAATAACTTTGTATCCCCTATTTCAGATATAGTGACCAATAGACATACATACGTATACAAGCGGAGAGCTTATTGTGAGAGAAAACGAGAGTGCGGAACTGAACGCCGCGCTTTGTCGTTTCTCGTATAAATCACGATGTTTCAGAATTAACACAACGTAGGCATTCTCTACCGACTCTCTCTCTCTCTCTCTCTCTCTATGCTCTCTGTCTGCTTCTTACTCATATCTACAAAAAGTTTATCTTTTTTTACATTTTTACTGCTATTCCACCCTAAAGATCGTTTACGAGGATGCGGGTTCAAATCCCGCTGAGTTCAATTCTTTATACACATTCTAAGAATATGTAAAATTAACTATGGACTGCTGTGGTCACAAAAATACGTTGTATAAACTTGTTGTGATGTTACAGAGAGCCTCTTATCCTGTCTGGCGGGCTTAAGCCGGGATTGCGAATGCTAAGACGCAACTTTAGACAATTGTATTTCATTTTTGTTGGTGTAAAGAGATAATGTTTTGAGGATTTTTTTATATATTTTAATTGAATTATTTAAGGCGTAGTTTGGTTTTTGTGTAAGAATGCGATAGTTGTGGGTTCGACCCCTAGTAAGATATGATTATATTTAATTATCTTTTGGGCGTAAATGGAGAATAGAATATTTTATTATTAGATTTTTTCTATCTATCATTACAGGTATGAGGCAGATTCGTGAAACTAAAAAACATAAGGGTTATCTCTTAGAAAGATTAATATATAATTATAGATATTTTTTTAATTTCTTAAGGTAACTAAAATTTATTAAATTTTACTAAACTTTCCAAATTAAAAATAACTTAAGATGTAAATATTTTTCTTTTGGACCTAGCGGGACGTGAACCCGTCTTGACTACAGACGTGAATGTGAATTCAGCTACGACCAATTTATACAACCTAAAGGACTCCCTTTAAACGAAAGTAAACTCTTACTTAAGCGTTTGAATATTAAATTCAGCTTGATACTTCTACGCGGATAGAGGGAAGTACAACTATATACACTATAAGAGTTCAACTTTTTCTCAAAGTACGGAATCCTAAAATGGAATATAACCTTGTACAACCACCGTAATTAGTCAGACACATTCACCAAACATCAAAAACCATCAAACATAAATAACAAGAACTAAGAACAAAAGTTCCACTTCGGAGAACAAATCTCGATATCGTAATAAACATATTAGCACCCTACTTCACCCCCTAATCTCCTGAACCTCTCACCCATCAATTACACTTGTATGTAGTTTTTGCTGAATCGTCCTTATAATAACAATAATATTCGTATGTGATTGAGATCAATATGAGATTGGAAGGAAAAATATATGGAATATATAAGATATAGGTTTATATATATTTATTAATTTAAGTGTGTATCCGTATATAGCAAAGTAGTAAAACGGACGGAGACTCAAGTTTCTGAGTTGAGCTGCGGAACTTAACGCCACTTTCAACTTGTATTATAATTGAAAAACAGCCTCTTTCCAGGGTATATATATAGGGTAATAGGTAGGGAGAGGGGGCCTGGGAACCTACTGTTAAGATTTTTCCCATTAAGACACGTCCGTTCTCCATTTTCCGCCGAATTCTGGGGACATTGCGTGTTGAGTGGTTTAACTACTGAAAATCTCAAATATTCCATTTCCTCGAGTGAGAATCGAACCTACAACCTGTCGTGATAGTTCTGTAGTATATATCTTGTTATATACATATAAGTATAATACATACATATTATTGTAACCTCTCGAGCACATTCTGATCAGCTCATCGTCAAACCTACATAGTTCCTAATTAATATAAATAGACACAAATCAATTATGCTCCGACGTCTCGAGCTGGAGCTTCATTAGACAATAGTCGGTGTTTACTCAGTTCATGTATTAGATGCCTTATTATTTAAATTATTTAAGTGAAAAATGTATATTATGGGTTTTAATCCGGCTATAAGAAGATTTTTTTTCTCAGTTTGACGCTGTATTCTGCATAGCAGGATAAATAAAGGGAAGCTAGAATTAAGACCCAACGAACCACTGCAGAATTTTCGAGATATTGTGTATTGAGAAGTGGAACTCAACGCCGCGTTTTATCATGTTACTAAAGCAAGGAAATAATAAAAACATATAAATATATTAATTCTCACAAGTTAGAATCGAATCCACCACCGTTACAGGCTGTGCCACTGCGCCACGAAGATCTCAAAAAATAAATCTTCCTACTTTCCCCAATTGATGTAAGAGTTCTAGAAAGCAAAAATGTACTATCTATTTTACCAAAAAAAAATATCAAACAAATGTAATTCGCTCGTTTCAATCAAAAAGCAGAGTTAAATCACATATTTCTCTATATTATAAAATCAATTTTGTCAATAAAAAAAATATTAAACCAGAAATTTAGCAAAAATATTTTATTTAATATTCGTTTACAAAGACCACATTTTTCTTAGAATCGTCATATAATTTTTACCATCAGTAGGTAATTAGTAGGACTAGAGGGTCTGTTTTAGTTGGAAGGAAGTTGGTAATAAGTGAGAAATGATAAATGATAGCAAATGGCGAGGGGAGGTTCGTATTGGCTATGTGAAATTATATTATTCAATTAATGAGACTCAAATAGGTATAACTTTGAAAGAAGATCAGGATTTCTTTTTTTGCATTTTTTTTTAAATGGTAAATAATATTAGATTTAAGTATCTCCTGAAATGGCAGAGTAGGTAGGACCATCACCACTTAATTCTTATTATCGGTGGGTGGTTTTAACGCCGTGCTTTTATTATACAACGGAGTCACTAAAGTAACTTAAAATTCAAGGACTTTCACGCTGTATCTCGGACACAGTAGGGTAGGCAGAGGGAACCTAGTGTTAAGACACTCCGTTCCCCACTTTCCGCCGAGTTCTGAAGGCATTGCGTGTTAAGTGGCGGGACTCAACGCCACTCTTTGCCTCGACACCAGAGCGAAGAATTGAAAGTATACATGTAAATAAACAAAATAATGAAATGTTGTTTGTCGAACCCATAACCAGTCGATTTTACAGTCACATTTTGTGCCCCTGTGCCACGACTGCTTTCAAAAAACGTAATAATATTTTTTTCCTCTTTTTTTCGTTAATGTTGTAACCATCCTTTACAAATATTCTACCACAGCGCCTCAATAACTCGAGTATATTATGGTTTTCCTTTCGCGCACAGAGCAGGATAACGAGGTAGTGTTAAAACACTCCGTTACCATTATGACACTTCCGTTACCCACTTCCACCGTGATTTGCCTCGACACCAGAACGAAGAAAAAAACATAAAAAAAATACATATCTAATTTCCACGAGTGGGAAAAAATTCGGATCGAGTCGAACCCACAACCTGTCGAGTCAACAACCTACAGGCCTCCATGTTATAGAGATGTAAAAAAAAAATCTTATCTTGCTTTAGATAAAATATAAGAGTTCCTGTCATAACAAATCAACGTCAAACACACACCAAGTTATAATTGGTAACAATCAAGAAGATAAACTGCTTAATTAAACACTGTCACAGTTTAAACACTCGAAGAATGAGGGGTTAGTCTTCGCATATTACGATTTAGATATATAGTAAAAACGTATCCCTTCAATTTTTGAAGGATTTAAATGTTTAAATGGAAGCCAAGTTCAATGAAGAATATTGGTTGTGGATGCATTTTCTGTTAAGAGTGTTGGAGTTTGTATGAAATTAAATTGAATATTTTGCTGTTTTTTTAAATAGTTACTGAAGTAGGTTACTGAAAAGTCGGGTTTAATTAAAAATGGTTCATGTAAAAAAATATCTAGACAGTGGCTATAATATAAATAAATTTTAATTAAATTCAATTTAAATATTAAAATTTGCACTCGTGTGCAAATTCGATGACAATAAAATATTTCTATTTATATCAAGAATTTTACTTCCTTGCTAAAGCAACCATTTACAAGCATTTTTTTTATTTTTCTTAACTGTATGCTGTATCTCGCACATAGCAGGATAAAGAAAGGTAATTTAGTGCTAAAACACTCCATCACCCACTTTCCACCCAAATTTCAAACTGTTGTGTTGATAGGCGGAGCTAAACGATGCGCTATGTCTACCAGGACACGGAAACAGAAACAATATTAATATAAGTAGTTAGCTTTGTTTTCTTCATCTTATTTTCTTAGCTTAAAGTTTTAATTCTAACTTTAGAATTAGAACAAAAAGCTGTAAAGTTCAACCAACAAAAAAAAAATATATACAATTTACTTTTCTCCGAACGTGATGACACATAACCATATTAATATAGTGATTTGTCCTTACAAATGACTTTGTACTGTTCTAGTGAAACTCCCACGATTTTTAAATAAAAACACACCGACTGTAGCCCCATTTATAAAGAAATACGTTTTTTTAGCTTTATTCATAATTCAGGGTTGCTTTCTTTATTCTCCGTATAAATTAAAAAGGTAAGACAATGAGTAACGGAATTTGACACCGATTTTTGCTTAACTTAACGTATAAAATTAGATCTTTTTAGCTTCACGCTGTATCCCGCATACAACAGCGTAGTTAGAGACAAATTTGAGTTAAGACACTCCGTTCTACACCCTCCGAATTCTGTGGTTAAGTCAATCTTCCGAATTGGAGACAAACTCACAACCGTCGCATTTACAATCACATCCTTGTACCACTTACGCCATGACGACTAATTTTGAATTTATAACTATTTTCACGAAACGTAATCAAATCCACGACCACCTCAAGCATTCCAACTTTAAATAATCTCAATATACAACATTAAACTACTGTGTAGAAGTAAGAAGAAGGGTGAAGGAACGTTAACTCGATAACTCCCCTAAGATTTATTCATCCATCGCTTTAACCGGCCAAATTGAAAAATTATGTGCCGACGTCTTAATCTCAATGAGAAAATGAGACGGTGATAAATAGTTCGACTGTTTATACGTATGGGGTGGTTTATTTGATGAAGTTTTATGTTTTTTTTTCTTGGTTAAACACAGCTCTCTCCTCTCTCAGGACTCTCCGTTATCCGTAGTTTTGATTGGCGTAACTCAACGCAACGTCTTTTGCTAACGGGGAAATATTGAATTGATTAATTGGTCCGAATGGTGATCAAAACCAGAACCACCGTGTTTATAGTTATGCGATACACGATGGCCTCGATAGGTTTTGATTTAGTATACTGATTTTGCAGAATTATTAGTAAAAACAAATAAATAATACGTCAATTTAATGTTTGACCTACTACTATTTTTAAATAATATTTTATATCAGCTTCACGCTGTATCCCGCATATTGCATGGTAGGCAGAGGGAACCTAGTATTAAAATTCCGTTCCCCACTTGTTTTATAAATTTTGAAAAATACAACTATGCTACCTTTTTAGAAATATTCTTGAATATATTATGTTATCTCTACATATGTATACACAATATTGCTTTTAGTAAAGCTTTCAAACTTTAATACGAACCAACAGTCAGATTATACTCATTAGTTGAAAGTAGAAACCTTTGATATGAACATTTTTAAAGGAAATAAATATTTTATGTACGTACCTTCCCTATCTTAGTGGTCTGACCTTAATCAGTAGGTATTCGTCATTTTTAAGGTTTATTTGTATAAATAAAATAAATAAATCAACTTCACGCTGCATCCCATACACTGCAGGGTAGGCAGAGGGAACCTAGTGTTAAGACACTCGTTTCCCCACTTTCTGCCAAATTCTGGAGGCATTGCGTGTTAAGTGGCAGAACTCAACGCCGCGTATGTTTGTATAGATTTATTTATATTTACCTAGATTGAGATAGAGAGGCAGAGGGAGACCTTGGTTGACTTTTTAAAAGATAGTAAAGAAGACCAGATATGCATAGGCGTCCACACTTTAGATGAGGATGATACTGGAGGTATCGTAAAAATCAGGAAGACCTTCAGGGCATCACGGTATGCACAAAAGGTAGCGTTTGTTGCTACGCTCTTCCTCGTGCTAAACGAGGCTGATTTCCTCACGGTTAAACAAAAACATTTTCTGTATTTAAAGCCTCCAAGTCCATTTCCTTTTAAAAAAATATTCTATCGTACCAATAACTAAAAATTACCATACTAACGATATATCTAAAACATATACACTATTTATTTCTTATATACATATATTGTACTAGTGCTTCACTTCTCCTTAAAATTCAAATTTCATTTTATAAGCTTACTAAATTTCACAGTTTAAATGGCAATTACCGTCAGTTTAGATACAACTGACGTTTAACAAAGGTCCGGTACAAAGCTTGAACTATCCGGGTATGAATATTTTAGTACTTGGAAAGGTCAGATTATAGTTACACTGAGATTTTATTACCTAGATTGTAAATTTAGTTTCATTTTCTAATTAATTGTTTAGTTATCTTATAAATATTTCTTATAATTAACGAAAGCTAGCTATATTATATTTTTTGGTGTGGTAACAAGACAAATCGCGGTGTTGAATTCAGCCACTCAACACACAATGTCTCAAGTATTAACGGTAAGTGAGATCCGAATGTCCTAACACCAGGTTCCCTTTTCTTACCGTGTTACATGCAGGATACAGCGTGAAGCAATCTTTGCTTTCTGAGCAGTTATAATGTATGACGTATAGGATAGGCATAGAATCTATTGTTAGGCTAATCGTGGAGATTATCATAATCATTTATATTTTAAAATATATTTTTTTTATTAACATTTTCCTACAATATGTAGTAAATATTACCTCAAAAATAAAGTAGAAAAGTTTATTTGGTTAACGCACTAACCTGATTATATGGATTACTCCAATACTTTTTTTTTTATTCGAATTTCGAAATCATTTTTATATTCGATGGTATTATTATCGAGGAAAACTAGACACCACGTCAATTGTACATTGTAACCCATATTTCCTGAGGTTAGAGCTACTTCGGGCACTTCTTCTGCACTGTGATCCCGGCCTATCTATCCTAGAATAGGATCATCCTGGTACTGGTGGTGTCGTAAGAGGCGACTAAAGTATGTGTGGTAGAGTCACGTCGCCAGCAATGGCAACACGCATGGGCAGACTCGACTGGATCATTACCATCCCCGGCATTTAAAAGCGGCGTTAAGTAGTGGCTATAAGCCACTGCGTTTCGCATCAGATAATGCTGGGCAACGTACCTGTAGCTTCTCTGGTGTTGCACGGGGTCGTGGGCGCTCGTTTGCCTTGTCTTTTCCATAAAAAAAAAATTAAAAATGTCGTGCATTCGAAAGTTATTTTTTTTAAAATTATATAGATCCCGTTTAGAGCTCAATTTTATTTCAAAAAAAGGGAAAACAACATAAATTTAACTCAAATATGAATTTACTAAATTTATTAAGATAACCTCGAACTCTGTGTAATGAAAGATAAAAATTTGTTCGTAACGCGTGTCGTCAGAAATTGCAGCTTAACAAATCATAGTGAGATGACGGGGGCCCAGATTGTATTAGACGCCGGGTGCAAGAGAAATAAATTCAGGTTTCACTTCCCGTACTATCGGTTGTTATATTCTATTTTTGTCTTCTTTGATGTACAGAAAATTGCATAGAATATACCAATTTAAATGCGATAACATAATTACAATTGATTTAACCTTTGAGGATCTCATGCAACACAGAGTCTTACTGTAAACGTGGCGGTTGTGGGTTTGATTCCCACTCGGGAGAAGAAATTGATTTTATTTTCCGTCTCTGATAACAAGACAAAATGCGAAATTGATTTCTGCCTTGCCTGCCGTGGCGCAAGGAAACAAAGTGGCACTGTAAACGCGAGAGGTTGTGGGTTCAGTTCCCACTCGAGGAAAAGAAATATTTAATATTTTCATTTATTCGATCTAGTGACAAAGCAAAGCGCTATGTTGAGTTCCGCAACTCAATACACAATGCCTCTAGAACTCGACAGAAAATGGGGATTGGAATGTCTTAGCACTAGGTTCCCTCTGCCTTCGCTGCTATGTGCGGGATACAGCGTGACGCTAAATAAAAACTCTAATACAGTGGTAAGGGAACAAACCCTCGAATAAATTTACCGCAGGGCGCAGGGCTGTAGACTTTGCACTCGAGTGGACCGCGATATTAACAAGTAACCTATCATCACTATCTGTTAAATGAGCGCTTTTGCAATATACATCCTATCTCCTAGAAAATAAGAACCATAATGTTATGAGAAGATAAGCATGATGTTTAGTATCGTTTCAGGCTTCTTTGTGAAATAATTTGAAATTATAAAAGTTTGTTAAGCGATAGTGTCTTATATTTTGTGCAATTTTTGGGATTTTTTCATTGATGCTTATTTAGAAAACGTATAAAAATTTTAACATAGCGGGAATCGACACCAGAGCGAAGAAATGAAAATATATATTTAAACAAGAGGGCGCGCGCGGCTTCGCCCGCTTATTAGGAGTGAATTCTAAAAAAAACACGAAACACGTGTTCAATAAAATATTTTTAACAGTCTGAAAATTCAGACTGTTAAAAATATTTTATTGAAATAAATTTAAATAAATTTTTATAAAAATCGGTGGCAATTTAAATATTTTTCCATATAAACTTTCAATCCCTTATTTGAACCTTTAGGGGGTGAATTCTTAAAATCCATGAAACACGTGTTCAATGAAATATTTTTAAGAGTTTGAATTTCAAATTTTATAAAAAATCGGTACTGATTAAAATTTTTTTCCATACAAACTTTCAACCCCTATTTCATCCCTTTAGGGTTAAAATTTTTCAAATTCCCTTCTTAGTGGATGTCCAGAATATGAAAATAAACATCTGCCCAAATTTCACGTTT
>DWQW01005987.1:0-16970 GCA_018249695.1 Heliconius erato demophoon
AGTCAATGGTATTATTACATTATCTGGCAGCTAACCTGCATCACATTCAATAGACATTAATTCCATACATGTTTATCATCTAAATATTCTTGAACAGTGTAATAAGCTTTACTTGTTAGTATTTTTTAGTATTTTTTTTAAAGTTACTTTAAATTGTGGAGTAATATCGTGAGTACTTATCCAAATCAATTAATTAATAATTAAGGCTGTTTGTAATATTTATATTTCTTAAATGAATAATCATGTAATTCAAGCGGGGAAAGCCGCGAGTAGGCCGCTAGTTTACAAATAATTTTAATGAAATCACTTTAGGAGGCCATTGTGGTGCAGTAACTATAATTTATAACAAAGAATTTTATAGTGTAAAACAATCGCGGAGAGATTAACGAAACGAAAGATTATTAAAAAGTACTATCACTTTTATAGTATCCATATTTTTTTCTTAAATATTATATAAATAAAATAAATAGCTTCACTCTGTATTCGGTATATGGCCGAGTAAACAGAGCGAATATAGTGTTAAGACACTACATTTTACACTTTCCGCCAAAGCATTGCGTGTTGAATGACGGAGCACAACGCTGCGTTTTGCCTTGGTATCAAAGGGGAGAAAATGAAAACATCAAATATTTCTTTTCCCTAAGTAGGAAGCGAACTCACAATCATCACGTTTTACAGTCGCACATTTTTGCCACTGCGCTATGTCGGCGTAGACAAAAAAAAATTGAATATATAAAAGAACTTCTTCCTTATATATAGGCTAGGGATCCAGGCCAGCCAAAATTCTACCCTTAATGAAATAATTTAAAACACTTTTTGAGAGCAGTGAGCGCGTTGAAGTCTTTTATTCGAGACTAAGATTTGCAGTAATTAAGAACTTGTTCCAAGCTGTATATCATTTTACGTTCAACGTTCTATTTGTAAATATATTAATTGAATCAAACAAAGTTGAATTGAACTATAATAATATTTTATTAATTATGTATTTTCGGTTAAATAATTTATTTTTTATTAAAAAGATAATTTTTTTATGGAAAAGACAAGGCAAACGAGATTACGTGTCAACTGATGGTAAGTGATCAGACCATCGCCCCCGGACCAGTGTAACACCAAAAGAGTTATAAATGCGGTGCCGGTCTTTTTATTTCCTCGCTCTGATAGACGAAGCGAACAGAAAATGGCAAAAAGAGTGTCAGAACACTGTGTACCTACCCTCTTCTTGCCAATCAAAAAACGGCTTGCCGCTATTTCCTATCCCGCTACGTGGAATATAACACAAAGCTAAAAAAATAAAGAACATTTTACAAACATTAACCTCCAATAGTACAACTACTAATTAACCAAAAACTAACATTTGTCTCAATTAATTATTGTTACACTACATAAATTTAATATGTCAATTAAAACTAAAATGGAAAATATTTTCCGTTTAAAAAAATTAATTTCAGTTCTTATAACTACACACATATATATTATGTAATAAAACAATATTGTCATTACAAACATTACTAGAAAGTTAACTTCCTGGGGTATGTACGAGTATACGTTGGTATCATCAATATAAATGAAATTTATTAATTCTATTTTATAAAAACCACTCATAATCCAGTAATTAACACTTGAAATGTTTATTATTAACTAGTCACTTTTAGTCGTTGTGTACACTTTTAGTCGTAAAATGGAAATTCCTACTTTTCGTAAGAATTTCGAGAATTCCTTTTAGCGCTCCCCTACACTCCCTGACCTTCCTTATGGAAGTTTTTAAGTCCAGTTAAGGATTAAGTACGGATTGTCAACGCGACAGTTGCGGATTCGATTCTCAATGGAGGAAATAAATTATTTTCATTTCCTCACCCTGGCAATAAGACAAAGTCGTTGAGTTCCGCCACTCAACACGCATTGTCTCAAAATTTAGGCATTGCGTGGGATAATGAAGTGTCTTAAGACTTTGTTCCTTCTGTATACTCTGCTTATTTTGTCTTGTTATAAAAACACAATACTACTGTAAAGCTTTCTTTTCTTCACGTCATTAAGTTCACTAATTAGAATATAAATTTGTAGCCGTATATCAGTTCGCGTGACTTCCAAAGGAACTTGACCGATTCCGCTCAAAAAGGAAGTCAGTGAGGAAGTAAATATAGGATGTTGATATAGGAAATGACAGTCAACACGTACTGTCCATAGAGCAAATAGTATGAAGCGTACGTCACTATATATTATGATCTGGGAATCTAGTGTTAAGACACTCTGTTCACTTTATGGCTACTTTCACTCTCCACTTTCCGCCAAATTCTAGGTGCTTTGCGTGTTGAATGGCGGAACTCAACGCTGCCTCTTTGCTTTGGGAATCTAGTGTTAAGACACTCTGTTCACATTATGGCTACTTTCACTCTCCACTTTCCGCCAAATTCTAGACGCATTGCGTGTTGAGTGGCGGAACTCAACGCCGCCTCTTTCCTTCCTTTTAAGAGCGAGGACATGAAAATACTAAATGTATATGTTCATGAGCGGGGAAATAACGTATTCATCGGGACGGGACATGGAACCCACAACCTGTACATTACATTCGGGTGCTGTTCAACTAGGCGTCGAGGGCGTAAATAATTTCATAACATTTAAAATAAAACTCGATCTGTGTCTTATTTATGTTAATGTGCGAGTAAGTTTCTTGCGCAGCGTCGGCTTTGTCCAACACGCAATATGTAGGTGACATATAATGTGAAGTTATGCAGGATAGCCCTGTTTAGTAGTTTTTTTATGTTTAGTAGTTTTTACCGTCTTCACGTAAGTTCTTTTGGTATATAGTTTGTTCTGTTTCGTTTCTATTGTGTATTAATGGTATATGCTATTATTTTAATCTAAGTATAGATATATGAAAAGTCTTCCGTCACTAAGTGACTGACAGACAACGGTCAGACGATACTACCAGTAGTTTTGTAAATCCTGACTGAGGAAGTTAAAATTTGGCATGTTGGTAAATTAGAGAGTGTAGGGAAACATTAACAGAGATTTTCTTAAAAATGTTACGGAAAAAACATTTGCAATTAATTCTTTTTTTTTACTGTGCAAAATTCTTTGTTTTAGTGATTTATAATTGTTGTGAAGTTGAAAGCTAGTTGTTGAGGCCATTATTGTGCAGCTGATCATCTTTAGATGATTTTTTATTATGATTCGAGATTTTGATCTCAGTCAAACTAAGTCAAACTCAGTGAAACATTCAATTGTAAGTTTACTTCAGGGCAGTCCTTTAATATGCAATTTATCTAGTTCGGTGAAAATTAAAGAAAAAAGCAATAAGTAAATAGAAGAATATAAAAAGGAGAACTTTATATCTTCTATATTGTCTCCAATCCGTAAAAAATACATATTATTTTATTATTTCACCATGAAACTTTTCTATTAATTTCAAATGTTATTATTATTTTTTTAAAAAATCATATAAATTATAAAAAACAAATTACAATGGTCACCCATCATATAATGACTCGTATTAATAAAAAGTTGAAAACACTTCATTGACCGCATGTATATCTCAAGAGAATTAGTTATATTTATTCATAGCACAGAATAGAAATTTTAATCAAATAAATATATGATCTACTATAGTCACTTTAGTGACTATTTTCTTCAATCTGGTGATTAGTTAGTACTGTGAAACTCATAGTTCATATTTTAATTTAAGGCAGCGATAAGGAGAGATTAAACCTAATATTATCTTTATCAATTATTTATTTCTTCATTATATTGGACCCGTTCATCACAGCAAATCATGGCGCAGCAATACAGTGTTTGTCTGTGAACATGATGTTAATGAGTGTCAGTCATACTGGAGGACATTTTTTATTTTTATTTCCTCGTTTTGCTAACAAGAATTTTAAGTTCCACCACATAACTTTGAGAAACGGAGTTTCTTAGTATTAAGTCTCCTCTACCTATCCTTTTACATATGGAATTATATATATTATGTATACCTATACATAATGTAAAAATGTATCTTGTTTATTTTAAAACTAAAAACATATTGCATTATAGAATCGCTAGTGTTTATCTCTTATTATCACATCACTAAAGAAAAATCTTAAGACTTCACTTCTTTAACTGCAAACGTACAAACATACATACATATGCAGCAAAAATTTAATACACAAACACATACAGTACCTAGTTTTTATCCTCGAAATATATAAAATTGTTTATCCGCATACAGTCACGTATTAATTTAATTCGCCTTTCCAACTTCATGGCCACCCTACCTCCCACTCTACAGTCAGTACACAACCAGCCGTTTGAAAGTGCGGTCGTTGATTTAGTTACACTACACAGATTTCTGTGTATTTTTCTATGTTTTGTGTTATATAGTTTGTGTTTAGTGTATACAGGTGCTTTACAAGGTTTAGTATTTGACTGTATATGTATAGGGTGTTTCTCTATAGTATTCAATTTTTTTTGTTCTTGTTGTGCGTTTGTTACCTAATTATAGTGCGTTTTCATCTTGAATTTATATATATATATATATATGTATATGTAGGCGTTTACTGCGAGATTTTGCTTTTTTTAGATATTATTCTTATTTTTTTAATATAAAACTTAGAATTTTAATATAATTCAAAATTTGAATGTAATACCATTTTTACTCTTTAAAAACAAAACAACTTTTACAAATCAAATTGGTAGGTAGTTCGAGAACATTCGATTTTTTTACTTTAATCTTTTTATTCATTTAAAAAAATAATAATATGAATAAAAAAAACCACTTGTTACAAATATATTTAAATTTATATTCCCTTCGCGTAATATTGCCACATTCGTTTCTAGTGTCGACGTTTCGCTGCACTTATAATATATACAAAACAGTCTTATATATATTTATGTATGTACGTAGTTTATATAATAGTTTATGTGGCATACTTTTTGTAGACACTAGCACTGTCTACAAAAAATAGTAAGCTTCTATTTTTTAGAGGATATACATTAAAAACTAAACGTCGTCCGCAAATTTGCTTGCGTGAGCTTTATGACGCAAAATAGAAAATCTTTTTTTCTCGTCTTCGTAGTCATGTAGGGAGTATGCGAGCTTTTAGAAAAAGTTTTCCTTGAAAAGCTCACACCCTCCCTAAATTCTAAATTTCAACTTTTTATATCCAATAATTTCATCTGTGAGTTGTCTGTCAGTCACTGGAAGGGTTTTATATATAGAAATTAAATCGTTTTTCTTTTCTATATAAATATGAAACTTAAAATACATGCATACACAAATGAATAATATAATAAATTTTCCTGTTATTATAACTATTAGAGTCCGTCATGGCGCAGTAGCACAAGCGTGTGTCCGTTGTGGTTTCGATTCACATTCGGGGGAATGAATTATTATTTATTAAAATATGTTCATATCTTTGCTTTGGTAACAAAGCAAAGGGCGTTGAGTTTCGCCCCTTAACACGAAATGCCTCATCTGGCGAAAAGTAGGGAAAGGTGTATCTTGACATAAGATTCTCTCTGCCCACCTTGCTATAATAGTCAGAATATAACGAGCTGGAAAGAATATTAGTATAGTGGTTACGAGTTCTAATCACGTTAGATGTTTGTGTTTGAAGGGAATTTTGTATAATAACAATATTTTTATTATATATAATTTACGTTTAGTACTTTATTACTTTTGCCTAAAACTACTGCAATCTTACATTACAATGTTAGATGGTAATTATTACTCGATTGGTTACAGTATATGTACACGTATTTACATATATATTTAAATTTCTTTTATAGTTTTCCTGTTAAACATATAAAAATACCAGCTGTTGTCCGGTACGTCTTTATCTTATTCTCGGTCTTTCGCTCAGTTTCTTATAGAATTTTTGGAAAATTCTCTCTTAGCGCTCCTTTACACTCCCCATACATCATCATCTACATGCCACATTTCAGCGTTCAACGCTGTGTAAATTTGGCCGTGAGTTGTCTGGCTGTGATTCAGTTAGTAAATGAGACGAAATCTAAATTACCTTTAAAATACATATATAATAAAATAATTTTTAGTTTTACGATTATGAAATTCATCATAACTGTCTGTCTATTTGTCCGTATGTTACAGACATTTTGTAGTGTAATGAGTGGCTTACTATCAAGATCTTTATGACTATCTAAATAGTTTTGAAGGACATCGTGGTGCAGTATTGTCGATCTCCACTCATTGAAATGATTTTGCCGTTATGGTAAACTAAACGCGGCGTTGAGTTCCGCATTAACCACGCTATGTCTCGAAAATTTGTTTCAAAACACTAGATTCCATGTGCCTACCCTCCTATGCTTGAAAAAGCGTTCAGCTGCTTCTCTTATCACAAATCATTTACACAGTGTATAAAACCACTACCAAAATAAAAAAGAAATAAAATATTTTCTAGATCAAAAAACCAACACGTTACATCCGTTTCGTAATTGAAATTTATTACCAATTTCTAATGAGCCTTTAAATATTAATTATCATTAGAGCTGCTAATTAAAGTGATAAGTTAAATATATTGTTTATTGCGTCTTTCGTAACATTAGTAGTATTGCTGTGTTTCATTTATTTAGTTTCACGCTGAATCCTGTGCATAGCGGGAAGGCGGATGGAAACTGGGAACCTACTGTTAAAAAACTCCGTTATCTTTTTGACACTTCGGTTCCCCTTCGGTTCCAACTTTACTGCTAACTGTAAACCTAAATGAAAATATAACACACAGCCCATGCGATACAAAACTTTGCCACAATACAATTGCAGTATACTAATTAAAAGAGCATTTGTATATAAAATTAGTTTTTACTCCCAGCTTCGCCTGTATGTACGGTGGGTGCCGTAATATAACCTAAATGTAGCCCCCTCCTCGATAAATGGACTATTTAATGCAATTTTTTTTCAATTAGAATCAGTAGTTTCTGAGATTAGCGCGAACAACCACTCCAACTTTATATTTGTGTAGAACTACAGATATAGTTTTGGGTTTGAAGCGGTGAAGTAAAGTCGAAAGTGACTTGTTTGTTCATAAATCAAACGACCTCTGACTTTTAAAATCTAAAAATATAGATTATGCAATGCAATATATATATAAACTTGCAAATTAGATATTTTTTCCATCATTTTGTTTTTCTAAGAACGAGGCCATCGTGGCGCTGTAGAAATATATCTGATTCCTAGACCGGTCAACTTCACGTGTTGGTTGTGGATTCGATTCCATCTCGGAGTAGGTTACATTAAACTATTTTCATTTCATTGTTTTCTTAAAGACAAAATGCGGCCATGTCTAGACTTCGGGCTGAAAGTGGAGAGATCTTAAAACTAGGTTTTTTCTGATTACTTATTATGCAAAAACGATATGAAGAATATAATAATTAATCGCGAAGCGCGAGCAAAAGACTAGTCTAGGGCGTAATGTCTCTGACCTAAGTGACTTATCATTCTTACTTTCAATCTGCATTACGCACATATCTATATAACCTAGTGATAAAACACGCTACATACTGGAGGCGTTGCGTGTTGAGTGGCGAAACTTAACGCCGCTCCTTGCAGACTTACCCGAACGAGGAAACGAATATATTAAATATTTCATTTCGTCGAGGTTGAATTCAACCCACAACCTATCCCACTTACATTCATCTTCATCTTGTATAACATATAATTGGCTAGCCTTTCGCACTGACTTTGATTGATATACCGGAAAATGTTCGATTTCTAATCAATATAGATAGACCAGGTAGGTTCTTATCACTTTAATTACATTATTTCATTACACGACATCGGATCTCTATATAATCCGAGATATCCCCCGTTCTTTATTTATTATATATGCGCAAAAAAAGTCCAAAATTAGTTAACAGATTAACGGTTGTGAGTTCAATTCTCACTCGAGGGAGTTAATTGTTTAGTATTTCCATTTTCCGCGCTCTTGTAACAAGACAAAGCGCAGCGTTGAGTTTTGCCTCTATGAGCAATGTCTCTAAAATCGATGGAAAGTGAAGAAAGAAATGTCTTGACACTAGGTTTTCTCCACCTACCCTGCTGCATGCTGTATATTGTGTGATTTTTTTTATAGCTTCACGCTGTATCCTGTCCAAAGCAGGGCAGGCAGAGGGAACCCGGAGACGTAGTGTTAAGACGGATTAACAGAAGTATCTGAATGGAATCGAAGTGCGATTCCATTGAGATACTTCCGTATGTGCGTGTGAGATACTTCCTTTGTATTAGGAATTATATAGCAATTAGCTTACACCTTAGTCCTGCTGTACAAAGAAATACAGTGTATTGCTATAAGAAAAGGACATAGTTAAATAGATCACTACCCTTTCCTTCTAACATTCAAAAAAACTCAACACATAAAATTTCACAGATAATTAAATAAATGCAAGAAGTAAAAAACGAAACGGGAGTAGTTCAAGTAGTTTGGAAATTTATCAAAGACTTCCTTTATATCTATTTTAAGTTTGTTTTGTACGCAATTGCGATTTATATATTGTTTTATTATTACGATATGTATTTTAGTTAGTTTGTGACGACGGGTCACTGGTTCGATTCCAAGAGACTTTAGAGATGTTATAAGTGAAGTGACTGTACAGTGAATATTTGTGTGTGACAAAAACAGGATATTTTGGTGAGTTGTTTTTTGGAATTTAATTTTTTTAGCTTAATATAATTTCTTATTATTTTTTTAGTTTCACGCTGTATCCCATGTAAGAGAGTAGGCAGAGGGAATCTAGTGGTAAGACATTCCATTTCCCACTTTCCGTCGAATTTTCGAAATATTACGTGACGAGTGGCGGAAATCAACGCCGCGCTTCGTCTTATTACTAGCGCAAAAATATTAAAAAAATATATTCCTCAAGTGGAATCGAACCCACTGGGAACGTAAGTATTTAAAGAAAAAACATCACATCTGAAGTATAAATTTATCCCATAAATGTAGTTAAGGATTAAATATGTATATTTCTCTGAGAAAGGATTGAACCCACAACTATCGCAATTTGTGTTATTTTTTAAATTTAAACGTATATAAAATTTTACAAGTAAAAGTGCGGTGATATAATGTCAAAATTAGCTAATTCGACACGGTAACCGTTAAAATAAGAAAAAAATATTATATATTTTTATCAAATTTTACTTAAATTTAACGATTAAACTAAACATTTATGATGTTTTCACTTTATTTTATGAGCATATTAATTGATTTTAGAGAAGACTCAATTTTATACGGTTGTATGAGTTATTTTTATATCTTGATTTTAACCTACTTTTAAAATACGCCGTTCCCATTAAGACATTTCCGTTCCGTCACTTTCCGCTGAATTTTGAAAGCATTGTATGTGTGGCGGAAATCAACACCGCGTTTTGTCTCCTCACAGAGTGAGGAAATTAAAGAATTACATATTTCACTCCTTTAAATGGGGATCGAACCCACAACTGTCACGTACAGTTAAATCCTTGTTCCACCTTCTTTATAATATAATGAATATAGATGTAGAGTAAATTCAATAACGTTTATATCTTCATATAAGTTTTATACAAAGCTACTTTGTTATTGTATTAAAAAGCTTTCTAAAGAACACTCAGGGTTAAATTCCTTGGTCCAATGTCGCCCAGAAATAAATATATGGTATATATACAACTGTATATGTAAATATATCTACAATTACTCGACGCCGTGTACGTATTTTGTATATAGCACCTTATAAGATATAGAGTATGATAAAAGTCCCTTCTTTTTTATTTTATACTAGTGATCGCCCACAGCTCTGTAACAGTTTGCTTGGGCTTTTTATAACCCTTACCATGCTGCTTTAATTTTCCAACCGTTGTAATTGAAATTTCTAGTATGTAAGCAAAAAAGCGGTACTACCTCTTCAGTGTCCAGACACTCGGTTTTTTGCTTTCCACCTTCAAAGTTCGAGTCATTGCGTTGAGTTGTAACTAACGCCACGCTTTGTGTCTATGGAACGAGGAAATAAAAACAATTTGAATACAATATTTTTTCTGTGTGGTGATCGAATTCATAAATGTCTCAGTGACAGTCAAACGCTGTTCCATTGTGCCACGATAGCCTCAAATTTAAAACTTTGGTTAAGGTGGCATTTCATTGGTTCCTATAATTATTTATATATGTCAATGGGAAAAACCTAATCCTAGGCGACATTAAAAAATTTCTTATAATAACTTTTTCAACTTCTAGCCCCGAGTAAATTCCACTTTGTGTAGAAAATTATTTTCTTATCAGCTTCACGCCATATCCCGCACAGAGCAGGGTAGGCAGAGGGACCCTAGTGTTAAGACACTCCGTTCCCCACTTTCCGCCGGATTCTCGAGGCATTGCCACGAGACCAGAGCGAAGAAATGAAAATATACATTTAAATAAATATTTAATTTTCTGGAGTGGGAATCGATGCCACAACCTTATTTTACTATTACAGGCCCACTTTGTACCTGTAATCACGACTGAACTTTTTATTTTATTAAATGGTAATCAAAAATTTTACTGATAAAAAAGACACGGAGTGAGAAATTAACTTGTGACCTTACGAAGTGGTCGTTTTAATATAAACTATAATAAAAAGACGGAAGCGTATCCACTATCCAGTTTTATTTTATTTCTCAAAATATCTGTAAAGGCCACTTGCTCAAGATCGTTTGGGCGATATGTAGTGTTTTCTCGTTTTAAATTTTAGTACCAATGGGGCCAGTCGCGGTGCAGAGGCACAAGCGTGTGACTGCAAACGCGATAGGTTGTGGCTTCGATTCCCACACAGGAAATGAAATATTTAATATTTTCATTAGCATATCACAGGTTAGACATTGGGAATCTAGTGGTAAAACACGTATGGCTGGACTTCTATTCCCTTTTCGCTGAATTCTGGAGGCATTGCGTGTTGAGTGACAGATCTCAACGCCGTGCTTTAGTTCGTTACTGGAGCGAAGAAATGAAAATATTAAATATTTCATTTAAATCAATAAAGTAGAAGTGGTATTGATTAGATGTTTTATATATATATATGTAAATAGGTTTTGAAGTCCGAATTTATATTCTTACATATCAAGCCCGCTGTTTTAAACTTAAAATTCATCTTTTACCACATAAAATACACCTTTGTAAAATTTTTATTTTACCTTTTCACAAAAAAAATTGTATTTGAACACTTCAAATTAATTTATTAACAAATATATTAATTAAAAATATTCCGTAAAGAATATTATTATATGCGCCTGTTGTACCGCGTTGAACTAAGAAAAAATGACGACTTAAAGCGTATAAATAGTATCCAAGCACTATTTTCTCTATCCTGCTATATGCTGGATATACTGTGAAGCTAAAAAAATCATATTTATCTCTCCACAAAATATAATAACAATACTATACTCTTACAGTCAGATAACAACCTATTGTCATATCGGAAGCATTGTCCTTTCGTTACACAACATTATGTAAGTTTTGTAAGTGGGTCAAGTAATAATAGACGGTTTTTGTCAGTTGGTTCAGTCGAAGCGTTCCTTGGGTAGGAGTAGGTTGGATATAATTTTTATAGATTTTTTGGCAAAAAATATGAAGCACAGTGTCTGATTGTAAGAGTGGCAGTTATAGGTTTGACACTCGGGAAATAAAAAAATATTGAATATTATCATAGCCTGGCTCTGGTAACGAGGCGCTTCGCTAGTGGAGATCGGAAGTCTCTTAATAGCAACAGAGTGTTTTAACGCCAAGTTTCCAGGTTCCCTCTGCTACTCTACTATGTGCGGGACACAAGGTAAAGCTAAGAAAAAAAGCTGTTTTAGAGTGTTATTAAAGACTAGGGATGGAAAAATATTTATAGAAAGCTATACCTTCTTATTAAGCTATGTTGAAATTCTCCCTACAGAAATACTAAAAACAACTAAATTGTGACAAGCATATAAGGATTTTGAGGTCGTTCTAGAAGACCGTACGTACGTAACGTGCATAGAGGTCAGAGTCTCACACCTCTATATAAGAGGTGCAGGTTCGAAACCAACTACAATCAAATATACGATTTCTAAAGATAAAAACTACTTTTAAGAACTAAAACAAAGAAACCAAAATAAAGTAAGTAAATACATAATATAGGAGGTAAGTGACTACAACATGTGACATTCAACTACATTAAACACTTTGAAATTTGTAAATGATAATAATAAGATGTATAAACAATACGGCCGCCATGTTTACAATACAACTATTAGTACGAAGTAGGTTAAGGTGTCACATATTACGTTATATTAAATGCCAATAACGAGTTATATAATGTTTTTTTGCAATCACCAACTTGGGTGGAAGATTTTGTTTTGATACGTACATTTCATATTCGTATATCCTTTTATAGCACGCTATATGGTGAATATAGTAGGATAGGCAGAGGGAACCTGGGAACCTAGTGTTGAGATACTTCCGTTCTGCACTTGCCCCGCGATTTGGACTGTGTAGGTTAATCAGTCCGGTATCTTATAATTTTACCCGACTAAGGCGCATCAAAGAGGAGGGTTCTCCAATTTCAGAAAAAAATCGAAATATTGATGATGTTGATTGGTGAAACTCAACGCCGCGTTTTGTCGCGTTACCAGAACGAGAAAATTAAAAGAATTCCCTCTTGGAAATTGAACCACAACCGTAGATTATATGGTATAATGGTGAACCTCTATGTCTTGTTAAGTCACAAAATTTCGTAAAATGTATATAAAATATGTAGATATTATGAAAGTTACAAAAATAAAATAATAGAATGCATTTAGTTGTATAACGCTTTATAAGCTATACACATTTATTAATAATGTGACCTCTGGCGTAATTCATGTTTGGCTAATAATGTATTGAAGTGAAAGTACTAGAATTAAGTTTTGGAAGGGTCAATTTTTATTTTAGCATCATCCTGTATTCACTTTCCGCTGAAGTCTGAAGATATCGTGTATTCATCAAAATATGTACTATACAAAATAATACAAAAATAATACAAATACATTTTTTTTTATTTGAACCAGTAGTTCATTAATTTAGAGCGTACGACCTTTTTAACTTTAAAACATTATTTTATTTTATACCCTCAAATAAGACACTTTATGCTGTATCCCGAACCAATTATTTAATAGCGCTTTGATGGAAAACAAACCCAAATCCGCCGCTTTTACGGTTATACCACGGCGGCCTCTATATACATACTAAAGGCAATCTGTATAATTTTAGATATTGTATACAATACCTCGGCAAAGTATAGAACACTTAAAACGTGTAGATAATGTATGATATATTATTATTAAAGCTTAAAAGTTTCTAACCTAACCAAACGTGCACTCAAAAATCGCTACATCTGTGGCTCGAATACAGGAACATACACCAAGATCTATTTATTTGACGCGTGGCTGGTGGACGAGGTGCTCAAGACAATCCCTACGAACTCTATCCATATCCATATTTCATACATTGCCCAGACGTCCCAGTTATTCCATATAATGCCGAAATATTGTATTTACGGGTAACTTTTTCACATTCTTTTTGATAAATTGTTCTATTAAATATTTAATAATTATTGCACACTTTTAGCATTATTTAGAAATACGTGCGTACTTTAAAACATTATAAAATTATACTTAGGTAATATTTCATTGGCAAGTGACTAAAGCTGTCTCTTGCCAAACAAAATCTTGTCAATACAAATATTGAGGTCACAGTATTTCCAAACGGTTTTTACTATTCCAACAGTAGCTTGTAGGGAACGTTCACTTTGTTATATTATAACGTGATTGTGAAGGTGACGGTTGTGGGTTCGATTCTCAGTTGAGGTGATGAATGAATACGCTCTGGTAACATCACAAAGCACGGCGTTATGTCCCACCGCTCAACACGCAATGCAAATCTTGAAAATTGGGCGCTGCGTGGCGATCAATTGGATCGAAAAATTAAAAATAATTTCACTATACAAATAGTGACGATCAGGCAGCGCCACGGTGGATTATGCTTCTATGAAAGTCGGTGCGACTTGACAAGCAGTTGAGTGGCGGAATTCCATGGCGATATTCGCGAATAACGCGAAGAAATAAAAATATTAAATATTTTATTCCTCGATTAGGAATAGAACCCACAACTTGTCGCGTTTATAGTCACCCCAACGCCACGACGAACGATATTTTTTCTTTTCTTTCCCTTTTTTTTCGAAAAAAATAAGCTAAAAGTAAAGTAAAGCTCAACTCTTAGCTAACATAAATCGTAACTTATAATTTCAATATATATAAATTTAATATTCAGTGAACCGTGTAATAGATATTTAACGCTCACTATCACAAAAAAATGATAGTGACACAAAATTATATGTAATACCTTGTGACAACATTTTTAATTTTTTTTACAAACTTATCATATTATTATATAAAAATATAGTTTTCGTTTGTTTTGTTAAAACAATCACCTACTTTCTTGTATTGAAATAAATTATGGATTAGTTTTGAAAAGAAAATACTTAGTTTTTATTTACCGTGCGTCTACCGCGTTGCAGGGTAGGGGGCTCAGAGCAGTGCCTGAGACTTGTGGCCCATGTGTCAGTTTAAGGGATCCCTTTTGGTGCTCGTTACCGCTTACTTCCTCAGTCCGAGCTGCATTCCTTATCTAAACCAAACCAAATTACATTTTCCTTAATATTATATATATACTTTTAGTTATTTTCATTGGGTTACAGGGTTAACCAATAGTTAAGTTATGTAAGACACATTCTAAGTGCTCGAGGTAACTCAGACCGCAGGTACAGTTTGAAGACTATGAACGTGATGTAATATGATTTATAGCATACCTCGATAAATGGACTGTCCAACACAAAAAGGTCATTTCAATATTTTTTAGAATAATTAAAAAAAAATTACGTAGCAGGATTTGAAACTGCGCCTCTTGGAACCTGCGCCTCCAAGCGCTCAGACCAACTAAGCCAGATGTTCTCATCGGGCTACTTCGAAATTCTTTTATGATTGTTATAGGCGTGGGTTTCAATTCCGCTACCTTCAAATTTTAATATGTTTTCTAAAAAATATTTTTCTTTTCTAATTGTGGATTATACATGGATTTTTCAATTCGAAGAAGATTTTTCAAATTTCAGTACTTCGAGAGATTTTATATTATTAATATTGAGTAACCACATAACCTTTTCTCTCATAAACTTGACTAACTTGACTAGAAAAAGATTTTTTTCACTCCAGGCAAGTAGTTTCTGAGATTAGAGCGTCAAACAAACAATACATAGCCTCTTCCATACAAATTTGACTTATGGAAATGCATTCCTTTATTATGCAGTACACGATGCAATACATTCACCTCTTTATCATTTATCTTACTTTTGTTCTGTACAGGTTCCTCCACGTTGAAATTTATTTCTTGGTATTTTTGATATACGATCCTTTGTGTGGTCAACGGGAATTGATTATTTAAATTGCATTTTTGCATTTTTTTTATATTTACTTTTTTTTGTAATGTTTTTTTTAAGGCCGTCGTGGCGCAGAAGCAGATGGGTGTGACTTTAAAGCGACGGTTGTGTGTTCGATCCCCATTTCTTTATATTTTCATTTCTTCACTCTTGCACCATGGAAAAGCCCGGCGTTGTGTTTCGCCTCTCAACTCGCAATGCCTCTAAAAAATCGGCGGAAAGTTGGGAACGGAGTGTGTTAACATTAGGTTCCCTCTGCCTACCCTGCTGTATGCGGAATAGAGCTTGAAGCTGATTAGATTTTATTTTTTGAAAGACACCCATATGCCATTCTAGTTCTTTCCAGTTTTAGATACGAGAAAGTATTTAGCAATCTATGGATTTTTTATGTTGCAAGGAACTAAGCGCGGTGTCTGAGACTTGCGACACAAGTGTAGGTGTCTTTGAAATACGCATTAACGCTCATCTTCACCATCTGAGCTGCTCTCTCTAAATTCGTAATTATATTACTATGACCTTCGAAGTACGTTGGAGTAGTTAACTGACAATACACAGACAGACCGACCAGAATAAGATATTTAGGTTGGGGTTTTTAGGTAAGCACTGAGAAAGGATTTCGCGAAGTTTCTAAGAAAATAACAAAAAACGGGTCCATCTCCAATTTTTTACCTATTATTATTATTGAACCTGAAGCTGCAAGCTACAGGTTGTGTAGATATTATAGCAAGCTATGCTACTTGTAAACCAGTCGATAATGACCTTCACCCTTTCTCGATACACCTATATCTCCGGTTCATATTAACCGGTTTATATATTAGAATAGATTTAAAATATTGACAATATACTTCTATTAAAAAAAATAAATGTAGATAAAAGAAGTTAAAAATGTTAATTTTAACAATAAAAAATTACATAGTTAGGACACGTTTTGTTAGGTCTAATAGATATGATGAATTCACGCTAAGAACTAATACAGTATAAAGTGCGGTGTTGAGTTATGTCAATCAACGCGCACTATCTCATATTCTAGAAGAAAAAATCTACTAAATTGGATTCTATATTAAGTATTAAAACTACTTGAATGATTATTTTGATATAAGATTCTCTATTACGAGGACTTTTGAATTTGTCTAGTTAAATTAAAAATCTTAAGGAAACCTAAAAAAAATTCTCCGTTCTCTGCATAATGTGGAGACCATGCGTGTTTTATTTTGTTGAATACAACTTAAAATAAAATAAACAGTCTTATGGTATTATCATAACATTATTATTTTTTAACAAAACATGTTTATTTTAATTATTTATTTTAAATATATAAACATTTAAGCGTACCTAGCAAGCTCAAGCCCGTGTCTCTTGGAAGCCGTCTAAACTTCTTTATTACTTTGGAAAAAAAAAACTTTTTTAAAGCTTCCTGCTGTATCCTGCTTATAACAGTCCAGCCAGAGCGAAATTAATTTTAAAACACTCTGACTTTCTCGCGCTTTGTTACCAGAGAGAGGAAATAACAAATTACTAGTTACTGCTGTTGAGAATCGAACCCT
>DWQW01005988.1:0-16968 GCA_018249695.1 Heliconius erato demophoon
TGGTGAGCGCTGCATCTCAAATTTTTGTATACACTATGCACTAATTACTCGTCAATGTAAGGTAAAGATATCGGTTATATCTGCAGTTGAAGAAGGTGTTTATTGTAGAAGCAGTTTTATATATATAATTTAAAGTCGATTTTACAATGAAGAAATTTACTTTAAAGTTAATAAATAAATGGTATTTTGTGCACACAGCTGATCGGCAGCAGGCCACGCGAAGGAATGATATATAATTGTTAAATGAACTACATTTTTCTTTTCTGCTCCACTCACTCAACTTATAATAAGTTAGACATTTCAGAAACCGTCTAGTCTTAGTAGAAGTTCAAAATTAATGTTACTTATTACTTCCATATATCTTATTTCAAGGTTACTCTCACTTCTCGTAATATTCTAAATTACTGTTACTTCGTTAATCCTTTCAAATGAGGTAACGTTTAATTTCTATAGAGTAAATATTTTGAGGAAAGATATCAGCAAATTTAACAGTGTAGGTTTAAACATTGTTACCACAAGTACAGATATTACAAAATTTCAATTAACAAAATTTATAATAGAAATCTGTAATAGAATTGAGGCAACGGTTGTGAATTTGACCCCCACATGTAACAAATACTTAAAAAATATGACTCACCTATTTTCAAGCCAATATGTACATAGTACGAAAGTGTTTCACTGTTAACGTGCTGGCTATGGGTTTGATCTCTACTCGAGCAATTTTTCATATCCAACAGTTTTGGTAAGATACACAGCGGCGATGACTTCCGTCAATCAATACAATGTATCTCTTAATGAGTTTCGAATGGAATGTCTTATTACTAAGTTGTCTCTAGCTACTTTACTATATAGCAGAATAAAGCGTTTACTTGATTTTAAAAGTTCCGTACATAAAAAAAGAAAAAAGCAAAACCTGTATGTCTGTAGATATTAAGCTTTAATATTAGATTAATATTAAATATTCAGTCCTACGGTCTCTTGATACAAGAAATCAAACTTGGTCAGCGCAATCATAAGATAAGAACATTTTCATGCATCGTTTTTGAATGACATTCGCAGCGAAATTAAAAAAATATTGGGTATTTTCCGTGGGCTTACAGTCATGAAATTTAGCAGTAAGTAGGAACTCAGTGCTAAATTTCATTATTTCAGTAGAAACAAAAATGTGAAATAAAATTTTATAAGTATTTCACAAAAAAAAATGATTACCAACTTTTATTTGGAGTTAATTTCAAACAAAATGATGGATGATTTTATAAGTTATTTTTTTTTAGTTATTTAGATTAACTTTTATAAGTTATTACTGTTGACCCACAACCCCGCAATTGATACTTAATCCGGTGACCAATTCCGACTTGCACTTGACCGGTTTTTTTTAAATAATTCGATTATTTCGAAGTTTAGTTTAACAATCACATAGCACAGTGCTTTGTCTGAGAACATTCCACGTATCGAACCTGAGTCGAATCTTGATTAGAACACAATTAGATAAGCCCCACCCTTCACTTGGTTTTTTTATCTATTTTTAAACAGCTAACTGTCCTTAATTGTAGGCTTCAAACGTAGCGGACTCAATTATGACACGACGCGCACGTCAAAGTCATAACAGAAGATTTAATTTTAAATGCCTTTTTTTTGTTTTGTTTTAGTAATTTTTTTTTTGTATTGTTATTAAGTTAAAAAATTATGGTAAGCAATCGTAGAGTTCGTCGAATGAACTGGTGTTTTAGTCTTTTGAACTAGTCTTTCCCTTATTATATATATCTGGTCAATGATCTTTTCCGCCGAATTCTGGAGGCATTGCGTTTTGAGTGGCGGAACTCAACGCCGCGATTTGACTCGATACCAAAGCGAAGAAATGGAAATATAAATGTAAATAAATATTTCATTTCCTCGAGTGAGGATGGAACCCACAACCAGTCGAGTTTAAAGTCACACGCTTATGCCCTTGCGCCACGACTGGCCTCACGTGGGTCACGATTGCTTTATAGATATAAAATATTGCTTTTATATTTTTCTTATATCTTTTATATACATGCAATACCTATATATATTTACTTTGTCCTGCTGTCGTACATACATACATAAATACCTTACGTGACCAATTACACGACGATTCACACGTCCGTCCGTGCGGCAGTTTCCCCTAATTTGATTTGATTGTCACCCTTTGACGTACGTATATTTAAATTATCAATCGGCTGCCTTTTAACGTGTTTAAACTAAACGTTTTGCTACTTTTTTAACCCTTTTTTATTCTATTGATAGGACCTGGAAACGAATGTTATCACATCAAATGGAATTTTGTTTAGTTTAGCTTCACGCTGTATCGATAGAGAAAGTCAACCTAGTGTAAAACACTCCGTTCTCCACTTTTCATATATAATGCCGTGCATAATTTTTAAGATATTGCGTTTTGAGTGACGGAATTTCAACATGAAGGAAAATTCAACGTCGCGCTTTGCCCACTGGAGCAAGGAAATTAAAATATTTCAAATGTAATTCTTCTTAGGCCAAATCAAACCCACAATCGTCATACTTACAGGAAACTCTATTGACAATAGATTCACATAGCAGCTATAAGATCATGTTATTTATTAGTAGTTTGTTTTATTTTCAACTTTACATTTCTGGTGTAAAAATATTCCGTTCTCTAATTTGAGATATTATATGTTAAGTTGTGGAACGTCAGCTCGTCACCATCTTTTCACTAATAGAGAATCAAACTTGCGACCACCACGTTTGCAGTCATCCTCAATTTTAATATAGAAAATTCGCACGGATATCATAAAGCATCAGCAAAGGCATTAACGAAAAATAATGCAAATTTTGACTTAACAAAAAACTTATCTACTGTAGGAAAAACGTGCACATCAAGTCTACATATATAAAAATAGCACCAAGCATAATCAACTTTAGTATAAAAACACAAAATTCAAAATGCCTTAACAAACCTTCTTTAATTCGAACCCGTATCAAAAAGCTCTTTAAATTTTCTTCAAATAAAGTCCAAGTTCCACTGAACACAAGCGGTCAGTGCGAACAATATGGGAGTCGCCATTAAATATTCATAAATAATTTGTCGGTAGCGCTAATATGACGGTATTTACACGGGGTAATGCGAAATCCAAATTGACATTTATGGTGGAGCAAACACAATCTTCTTTTGGTTTATTTTAAAATGGTGTCATTTTAAATTTTAATCATTGCGATCGATTTACTGTTGCGAGAATCAATAAGTTGCTGTAGTATCATTTGGATGGAGTGGTTGTGTGTTCGATTCTTGTTTAAGTAAATAATAATTGTATTTAAAATGTTGTCGATTTCCTGGTATAAATTTATACAACGATGCATTTAACTGCAGGTGCACCTACAACTGTTTGTGTTAGATGCTGTGCCGACGCGCCACGATGGATCTTTAAATATTCTTCTAAAGACGTTCAGGAGGACGTCCAAATTACACCATTTAGACAAACATTTCCTATCTACATAACTACGATGCCTTTATATTTATATATCTCGCTCACAACAGCGCATACTTCCGTTCCTCACTTTCCGCCAAGTCCAAGTCAAGGCATTAGGCCAAAGGTAGGATTCCAAAGCGAGGAAAGGAAAACATTAAATATTTCGAATGGAAATCGAACCAACTGTCACGTTTACAGTCACATGCTGTATCACTGTGCCACGACGGCTTTACTATCAATTATATTCACAATTCATATTAAAGATGGTGAACCACTTAACATAAGTAAAATAACTAGTTTCTTTCTGTCGAAGCAACAAAAATAACATTGACATTGCAAAGAGAACCTAAGCCGTTTTCTACTTTCTGTTAGAACATAATCTCACAGCGAAAAATTACCCCAAATGAGAATCGAATTCACAATGCATAAACACAAACTTTAGGATCTCATTCCTCCTATTTTCTATTGTAAAATCTAAAAGTTTATAAAACAATTAAAAATGTGAAGACTAAAAGTAATTTAAAAAAATGTAGCTTCATCACTTGCATGATTTACCTACATGTGGAGATTTATTTTGTTTCGAGTATTCGAACGTACGAGCTTCATAGCCATAAATCGTGTTCACATCGTAGTAATTTTAAGTTAAAAACGCGAATAAAAACCAACGCTCACACTCTGTTTATTATTCAATTTTGAGTTCTGAAATCAATTTCTCGTATACGTGCCAATACTATTTGTATAGTAATAGTACATATACCATTTTTTTTCTTCTCTCATATTTTCCCGCATAATAGGATAGGCAAAGGTAACTTAGTGCTTAAACATTTCGTTCCAAACTCGCCGCCGCCAGTTATGCCTCAATTTTAATATAATCTCAAAATTTTCTTTTTTTTACTTGAATAAACGAATCGTAGATTTGAGTATTTGCCCGTATAGAAAATAAATACAAAACTATCGCATAGACACATTAGGATGTGAAGAATGTCGAAGAATGTAGTGACTCATCACTTGGCTCTCTCTGAGCACCACGGAAATGCAAAAGAGTTCAAAACTCACCCAGCTTTACAAGTGCTACAGAATAAGTTCGGAGGTATAAATTATGTGAGCCTAAACCCCACCCAGCCCAGAGCCAGCTCGATGATACCACATTTTTGTATTGACACCTAAACTATGTATAATTGCGTAGTTTCTTCTTCTTCATGTTAAATTTTCTTTTTGTTATGTTATGTTCTTTTAAGACGGGTTATGAATTTAATATTTTACCTTACGAATTAACCGTCTTGGCGTTGCGGCACAAGTGTGTGACTGTAACGCAACGGTTATAGGTTCGATTCCCACTCAGAATAATGAATTATTATTTATTATTTTTTTTTCTATCTTACCAATACAAAGGCGTGGCTTTGAGATCTACCACTCAATACGCTCAACACAGTCTTATCTCTGCCTACTCTTCTATATGCGGGATACAACAAATGAAAAAAATCCAAATAAAATTAATCTATCTATGCCTCATAAGCATATAACACAAGCTAACCAATTTACCAAAACATCTCCAATAGTAATAAGTATTAAAACTATTAAAGCTGTCTAAACAAAGATTAATTTACTTCAAAACAAGAACGAGAACATCTCAATAAATTTCCTACAAGACAATTATAATACACTTAATTATCTACAAAGCTAAAGCTAAGCGTATTTGTGCGGTTTCTAATACTAAAGATTTATATATAACGAGACAATACTCGTAAGGCGTAATATGCAGGAACATGATATATGAGTCGTTACATATAAAATGTTTAAGACGATTAGATGCTGTAAGTCATATTGATTAATGAATTGTTTCATGTAATTAAGAATACGTGGTATAATAGATATTGCGGCGTTGAGTTCCGCCACTCAACACGCAATGCTTCCATAACGCGACGGAAATGGGAAACGATAGAAAAATGTCTTAAAATCAAACTGTCTTAAGGTTCTATAGGTTCCCCTCTGCCCATCCTACTATGTGCGCTAAACAGCGTCAAGTTAAAAAAAAAAAATATTTCTGTTCTTTTTTCCAGCGTGTACCGCATATCGCGGGGTATGCAGAAAAATACCTAGTTTATTAATAGTGCGTCTTGAGTTACGAATCTCTGAAGCGGAAGTCAACGCCGCGCTTTGCACAGTTATTTATAAAAATCAAAATATTTTCACCTTATAAAGCATATATGACTATCACATCAGTGAACTAGAATGACAACACTTGACACAGTCCACTAACATTGTAAAGCTAAATCATTATTTGATCGTAAAAACGAAAATTATAGTCTACGTGATAATTTGATAAACTCCTAGTACCGACGAAGGTAAACAACTCTGTTGGTACTAAACTGGATGCGTAGGCGGCTTTATTGTGTGTATTTTTGTTTTTATATCAACTGACTTTACAAAAAAAGAGGTTATGTTATGTATGCAACACTGCTGGAATTGGATATTTGTATGTTATGTTTTTCTTAAGTTTTTAAGTTTGAGGCCGGTCGTGGCGCAGCGGCACGAGGTGTGACTGTAGACCGGACTGGTTGTGGGTTCGATCCCCAGCACCGTTCTCAACTTTCCGTCAAATTTACGAGATATTTTGTTTTAGTGACGGAACTCAACGCCACGCTTTATTCACAAGAGCAGAAAAATAAAAAATATTTGAAATATATTCCCCGGAGTAGGACTCGAACCCAAAACTATCTGCGACAAGTATAAACCAATAGCTGCTACAGCCAGATGTTATCATAGCTAAGTCACGAGAGAATCTAAGACCTACTAATTTAATAAACTTTGCAGTACCAAGTATGGTGAACAAGTATGTCTGAATTGATGCGTAGGCGCACGGTCGACCACTCTATTTTTATTTTCTAAGGGTTTCTATTTCAAGAATAAGCTATAAAATGTGAACAACAGTGAGAAAGATATAAAATTTTTAATACAGCCGGAATTGAACCCGCGCGTCTGGAATGACATTATAGAACATATAACTTAAGGGACCAAAATCTTTGAAGTTTTTTTAAATGGAATATTTATTGTTTTATTTATTTATAATTCGAATATGTAAGTATTTTTATGTACGGTACAATTCCCAATATTTATTTCAGCTTAAGCTTTGTATTCAGTATATAATAGGATAGGCAAGAAGAACCTAGTTTTCAGTCACTTCTTTCTCCGCTTTCCTAGTGCTTTCGAGTAATTGCTTACTAAGTAATATTTCATACATATAATGAAATCGTATTCCCAAAATTCCATTCCGATAGAAACTGGAAGAACTCAAAAAGAGCAGTACAAACAAAATTGTAAATCATATTGTTATACTCGTTGTGTATGCGCGCGCGCACCGCTTTATAACCGCTTTGTTCTAACGAGACGTGAAATAGCCATTCGATGTTAAGTGACCCGATTCTAGGTCAAAATGTACATACAAAACAAACTTCCATAGAAATTTGATTTAATGTTCATTGAACTCTTGAGCGCGATATTAAATTTATTTTGGAATTGTGTCATTTGAAGAACTGTTGCTGTTCTTTTCTTAGTGATATCGTTTTATTTCGTTTCAGAATATCTGAATGAATATCTTGAGAGATGGCTAAAAAATTGTGACAATTATGTTTGCTCTTTCTGTTTTCTGCTCACGCGAGACCATTGTGAGACAGTCCAAAAGCGTCTGATTGTAAATACGATAATGGGTTCCATGTTAATTAAATTAAATGCGGCGTTTAGTTACGCCAATAAACACACAATTCCTCGGATTCAAATAGAAAATGAAAAACGAAGTGTCCTTAACACTAGGCGTCCACTACTCTATCATACGGGACACTTTAACAGTACAAATTCTAAAAACATAACAAAATTAGTGCTGAAACCCATTCATTCATTGTTAGAATAAATTAGGCTGCATTTAGCAATGGCTGGCCTCGTTTTAAACATTTTTTTAAAAAACAAAACAAGTAACGAATCAGTATTTCGCGCCCGCTAATGAGTTTCCAATGCAATTACGTGGAATGCTTTCAACTACACTCAAATAGTTACCAAGTCGGTCAATGGAGAGGCGATTGTGATAAATTGTAGTAGATTTTTGCTTCATTTTTGCTTTTTTCATTTTTTTACATTAAAATGTTAAGTTGCGCGTTGATTTTGAATTTTTATGAATGTTTACTCTTTACTTATGCTATAAAGCTGGTGAATTTTGTTTGGCTGAACGCTAATCTCAGGAATTGGTTTAGATTGAAAATTATTTTTCTACAACATAGTCCATATCCAAATAGTTCGAAGATTATATTCTCGGTCACAGTTATGGGTCATATACAACTATTATTTATTTCCATTGGCAACGCAGGATATGAATCTTTAATAGTGTCTTCTTACATGTTTTTTTTTAATTTACTGTGATATGTGCGTTAGTGTAAGTGAAATCTTGCAAGGTCGAAGTCCCTGATAAAATTTAGATTACGACTTCAATTCTTATGAAATGAAATTAAATATTGTTGTTAATTCAAAATGACCGCCGCAATAAAATTGCAGATTATAATTTTTACGACACCCATTTGACACCCATTTTAGGTGGCAACACCTAATATGGGTGTCAAATGAAAGGGTTTGAATATTTATTATTTATAAAACTAATCGTCTATGTAATCGAACTCACAACACTCTATTACAACATTGAAACACACACAAAATACAATCACAATTCTACATCAATACAACCGATTTAAAAATTCCCATTAGTAATACAGACGTACATAGGAACAAAATCAAAACATTTATCATCCAAGAACAAAGGACGAGGATAACGGTGTCGAAACGTAATATTAATAAGTTACAAGCCATTCCAACCAATTTAGACGTTACTAAAGATAGGCTAAGAATTGATCGAGCATTATTATAATGTGTTGTAAAAAGGTAGAAGAAACGTATGTAATGGATTATTTTGAAGACAGCAAGTAGTTTGTTTTTTTTTTCCCCAGTTTCACGTTGTATTCTATATATCAGAAAAGACAGGGAACTTAGTGTAAGACAGAGTGAACCTCCGTTTCTCATTAACCGATTAATATTTTTCTTAATTATTGGTGGAACTCAATGCGGTCTTTTTACAAGATCAAGAAAATAAAATAGAAAACAGAATAGAAAATAAAATTGAAATAGTTCATTCCCTCAAGTAGGAATGAAACTCACACTAGTCGCGTTTATTAGTTAGTAGCTCAGAGGCTGCACCATAACTGCCTCTTGAATAATTTCTATAATAAATTTGGCTTAAAAGTAATTTATTAAACTAGTCAAATTTATTTTAGCCTGAGTTTGTCTGATTTATTTATTTTTGAGTCTTCTTAAGTTAATATAAATAACCCGCTAACACGATAAAAAGATCTTCATGATCTACAAAACAAACCAAAAAAAACCAAATTACAAATATCTAAATCAAAGATCGAAATTGGTTTAAAATATTGAAACTAAAAAGAGAATAATGTTGTAAATTGTAAAGAATGAGGAACTTCGAGCTATTACTTCTGTTCGACCCACACATTCTATGGAATAAATGTATCTCCTTAGAACACGTACCGTATCTACATTTTGATTAATTGTCTTCGGGAACAACAATTGTAAGTTTTATCTGGTAAAGATGTATTTTGATGTTTTTTTAAAACGAAGCTTAATATATGAGTTGAGTTCAAAAAAATATGTTATTGAAGCATTATTTTTTAGCTTTATAAACAAAAAGAACTTACAGACACTGTTCTCCGCTTTTTGCGCAAATTCGTGTCACTGTGGGTTGTATGGCGGAATTTAACGCTGCACTTAATTATACCGCGCGGAGAAATAATTTCTCCCAGGGAATTGAACCCATTACCATCATGTTTGTAATCAGATGATGTCAGTGTGCCAAGATGGTGTTTTAATCGATTATTTATAACTCCAATTATGGCCTTTTTCATGCGACTATACTAATTTATCACGGTTTTAGCTGCATAAACTAACTTAATATACATAACATTTTATTATATTACGTTGAAGAAAATATCAAAATTTCGGACTATTGTGTATTTTCTTGACTAATTAAGTCTATTACGAGTCAAATGAAATCAAATTTAAAAGTTTTCGTCTCCCACCGATCCTGTTTTAGTTGGAAAGTTTCAAGGAGAAAGTAAGTAAGGCTTAAGTCTAATATAGTTTATGAACACAGTCAATATTGTAATAAATTTATAAAACGCTTAAAATTTTATGATAATTTTATTTTCTTTTCAATTTTTGAAATCTTTAGATATATTTTAATTTAATTTTAAAAAATTAAAGTTCACATAAATTACTTCTTCGGAATTGCATGTTGGGTGGCGAAACTCAACGCAACTCCTTACCCAAATAGCTAAAAAAAAACTGAAATATATATTTTTATAGCTTCACGCGGTACCCCGCATATAACACGATAGCCAGATGAAACTTAATGTTAATATACGCTGTTCCCTACTCACGACTAATTTTAGAAACATTATGTTTTAAATGGCAGAACTCAACGTCGCGTTTAATCTTATTACCAGAGCGAAAAAATTAAAACAATACATTCTACCGAGTGGAAGTCGAACCCACTATCGTGGCAATGCAATGATTATAGGTTTGATGTCCACTCAATGGAATATTTATCCTAATTTCCGAAATGCCACGTTGAGTTCCACTACTTTGCATTCATATATGAAGGATAACGAGAAGATTAAATATTAAACTAATATTCACTTATCTGACACTTGAAGCTGCGACCACCTTCACACAAACCACTTACAAACAGGTAGTCCTTATACTTACATACAGCACATAATATTTTTCCGTTCCAAGCAAAATGTAGTTGTTACCAAGTAACTTAGTTGGGAAGTCGTTAAAATTATCGGACAAGTTCGATATCGCTGGTGGACGAGCTTACTGTTTAAAGGAGAGTTTGACCCACTTCTGCTATCATCGGGATTGACGGAAAGATTGAGATACTTTTCACTATGTTTAGGTACCAGCTATTGTTTTGAACAAACATTGATGTGGTTTTGGTTGATTTATTTTTTTCTCTTCAGAAGCCTTTTAACGTTAATTTACTACCTGTGGCTTCGATGCTGTGGCCAGATAGTAACTAAGTATTTTGTATGACACATTCTACGGCGTTGAATTCCGCCACTCAGCACTCGGTGGAAAGTGGGAAACGGGATTTTCTTAAAGGGCGTGTGTCTTAAAGGAGTGTCTTAACATTAGGGTCGCAAGTTCCTAAAATCTAAAAAAAATACACATTATAATATAGCCAATAGCCACCCTTGATAAGTTAGTAGCTTGCACTCAATAAAAGAAATCGTTCAGTTTTAAAATATTAGTATAGAATTTGTGGGAATCGAACTCCCAACCGTCGCGTATACAATCTCTCGCTGACGGACGTACGAGTAATAATATGAAAACACTTTAATTAAGGTCCGTGTTAGAGAACACGAGTGGGCGTACTGACCCCACAGGGATGCAGCGATTGTTAAGATGAAGTCTTATTTTTTTTATTGAAATTAATAAAATTATAAAATAATAAGAAATGAATTTACTTAAATTAATTACATAAAATGTTAGATAGGACTTGGTATCAGAGCAACGTCTGGCTGTAAGCGCGATGATTGTAATTTTGATTCCCAGTTCAGGGGATTATTTTTTTTCTTTCTTTCTTCTAATGGCGTTGAGTTTGGTCACTCAAAATGCAATAGGACAAAGTGGAGAGCGAAGAATATTAACATGCTCCTCTGTATGGCGTACGTAGCGTATGGTTGCAAAATAATATTCTGAATAGTGGGCTTTATTTTTTTTAATATAATATAAGTTGTAAAAATTATATCCTCCCGTAACATCCTTCCGTACTCCGTAACTCAGAGTATCGATTATGTTTCATTTGTTTTTATTTTCTCGCTCAAGTAGAGCAAGCGTAGTGTTGAGTTTCGCCACTTAACACGCAATTCGGCACAAAGTGAGAGACGGAGTGTTCTTCACTTGTTCCTTAACAGGAGGCTCAGGAAAAGAATAAAATATTCTCCAACAAATATATGCTAAGCACAGAACGGAAAAGTGGAAAATGGCCACTAAACTAGAAAGAAAATAAAAGCCTCTTAAAACTTTAAAAATTATACAAAACTATATTTAAACGTCTTCTCCTTAATATTCAACAATTAATTAATCGATTTTACATATTTTCGCTTTCATCTTGTTTCGATACAACATTAATTTTAATTAAAAGTCAAACTAGTCGGTACTTTATGATTATTGTTTTAATCAGTTGTTGGAGCCGTTACTATTACAACAAACTAACTTTTTTAAGTAAAATTTTATATTCACGTTATGGACATAAAGTAAAAAAATACTCAGATTTTTTTTTCAACTTCACACTATATGAAAGAATAAAGCAAGATTGAAAGTGGGAACCTAGTATTAAGACATTTTTGTCCATTGTCCAAGACAAATATTAAATATTTTATTTCTTCGAGTGGGAATCGCACCTACAACCTATCGTGATTGCAGCCACACGCGTGTGCCTCTCCGTCATGTTTTCTTCCTTTTTAGCTATAGCGGGTTAGTGAGAACGGAGCGCCAAATGCTATGGAATACATATTTTTAGGCTATATGTCAGAATACAGTGTAGGGCTTCCTATTCTCCAACATCAAGCTTTCGTTATTGCGGGATTGCGGGATTTACAAGCGTGCATGTTGCGGGATCCGCGGGATTCCCGGCACTGGAAAAAAATAAAAACGACTGTTACAATAATATAGTAGGTTATTTATATATTATACTTGACAGTTTTATTTTTATTTAACCACTCGGACGAAACCGCAGCTAAAAAATAGTTTACTACAAAAATAGATCAAGTTAGATAACACTTTCAACGTTAAAGATGTACAAATGGAAGCTGGAACTATAGAAGAGGGACGGGAAAAGAAAAATCACTGTCGGACCGTAAGAGGTTATCTCGATTCACTCGATACGAACTAAACAATTAGACACTATTAGACGAATCGATCGGTAACGTTTCTGTGGGAACTATGGTTACACTGTTATTTTATTTTAATGTTTTTTGTTAACCAAAATAGGCAGCTTCACAGTTTTTTTTTCGATTAGCGGGATAGAAAGGGGGAATGTAGTGTTAGAATACTTCTTTTTGAGACATTGCGTGTTAAATCACCAAACTCACCTACTCTACTATGTGCGGGATACAGCGTGAAGCTGATTCAAACTTATGTATGTAATGTATATGTTATAAACACTAAGACAGTGCAAATACGTCATTTTTGCACCAAATAAACGACATCAAAAAGATATTTTACTACTTAATAAATATTTTTAACATTTTTAAAGAGTTATTTCACACTTCTTAATAAGTACCTACTTAATAAATATTAAATATTTTAGGCTATCGATATAAAAAAGTCTTGCTTTAATGTACGGTGTAATAGCCGGCGCGCTAAAGGGTTATATGGTACACGCGCGATGTTATCGAAACACTTATAGAACATAACAAACAGTATAGCAATGAATCTCGTTATTTACAATGTACTACTTTTTTTTGAGGGACCCTGGGAGCTTAATGTTAAAACTCCGTTCTCAATTTTGAATGTTGAAGGCATTGTGTGCTGAGTAGCTGAACTCTGAACTCAACGCCACGCTTTGCTTCGACACCAGCGACGCGAAGAAATGGAAATGTGATTTAAATTAATATTTAATTTCCCCGAGTGAGGATTGAACCCAGAACCAGTCGCGTTTATAGTCACACTTTGTGCCCCTGCCCCACGACTGGCGATGTGACAAACAAACATACAATAAATATATTACGTTCGACGTTCCTCTCTAATTCGATTTCATCCACAATCATGCACCTAGCTCAAGTTTCAGCACAACTGCAAGTAAACTTACTCTCGCAACAAATATATTCCATCGAACACAACTTTTGTGGGGCGCTGTGTTGATTTCACTCCACCTTGTAAATAAATAAACGGTACTTCATTTTAAGTACGTTAGAAACTCTATTTAAACTCTGTTGTGTATGATTATTCTTTAATTTCACGCTGTATCCCGCACGTAGCAGAGTAGACAGAGTTAACCTGAAAACTTAGTGTTCAGACACTCCGTCCCTCGTTGAGACATTTCCGTTCTCCACTTTCTCATTAGGGGAATGAAATATTTAATGTTTTCATTTTTGTCGCTCTGGTATCGAGGCAAATCGCGGTGTCGAAATCCGCCACTCGACACTTTGTATCAAAAGCTTTGCGTGAAGTGAGAAACGGAAAAAATGGCTTATTTAATTAATACTTAAAAAATCATGCGAAGCTTGTATCTTAGTAAAGTCCAAAAATGAAAAGTATTTTATACTATTCATTCTTTTATTTCCACAAAAATAATTTAAACAACAATAATCAACACAAAAATAAGTCATCAGTTTTTCACGGATTACTTTTAAAGTGGACGTTAAAAAACAAAGCTATATATCAGATTTTATCTGTCATTTTTCATATGAACTTTATTAAATTTGTCGAGCGACACTGTTAGATCATTGGATGGAAGCGATGAATGTGCCATACATTATTGAGTCCATATAATATATCGCGAGACAGGAATTAGAATTTAGTTATATGTTGGTCTGTTCTGCATATTTTAGCTACTCGTCTTGTCAATAAAAATATACTTCCCGATCCTGTGTTAGCTGAAGCAATGACAGTTAAGTTCAGTAACCACCTATGTGATTAAGAATATAACAAATATTTCGAATTTTTTGGACGTCATGGTGCAACGGCCGTTCATGGCTAAACGCGGCGACTGTGGTCTTGTTTTGGTAACAAGACTGAAGCCTGATTTTCACCGTGAGTGGAGCGGACCCATTAATGACTACGTTGAATTCGTAAGAGTAAGCTGTATACTTATATTTCCACCAATACATTTTCGGGCGGAAAGGGCTAAACGAGCACAAATAGTTAAAACGAACTCGCTCAGTTCTAGGTGAAGCGAAGTGAAAATGGTAAAAACCTACTTTATATAAAAGTTTGTTTCGCTGGATAAAATTAGGCTGTACCAAAATGTCCCGAAAATTGGGATGTGCGTAAAAACGGTGTGTTTCAAAGCCTGTAGAACAGACTAAAGCTAAAAAAAATATTTCACGTGACATTATAAGGTTAGGTCAATGACAGTCTATAACATTCAAATCATATCAAAGTTAAGTATTTTTGTTAGAAAATCCTTTTCAAAGCAAAGCTTTTTAACAACTGCCTAATTATATTATGAGAATATTCTAATTCTACTATGAAAATTAATGAAATGAACATCATAGATATTTGTTTTAGGTTTTAAATAAGATATTGTTCTATAGTAATGAAGTATTTGAGAAAAAAAAATATCATTTTATATTTTCATAAAATAAGAAGTGTTGTTTTTTAACGTTTGTTGAAAATGGTACGAAAATTGATTTAGTCAATTTATTGCATAATTTTTTTTCTTCCATTATCATGTAACATACTGCAAGTTGCATGATATAAGGCAGTTTTAGTGAAAAATTCTTGATTTTTCTTACTTTTATTTAAAAAAATTGGTTATCTACACTAACTCCACAACAACCAACAAGAAGTAACTAATAAAAGTATATTTATTTTTTGTAACATGTGTTTCTCATCAAAAAATCAAGGTGAAAGGTTATCTTCATACAAATTAGCGTCAAACAAAAGCTGATAGTTCGCGATGCGATTGTAAAGCAATAAACAAAACAGTACGATACGATCACGCTCCGGGCGGCGGTGCCTTTGGTGGTTAAGAAATAGTCATTGGATCATTTTATTTGTGTTAGTGATTACCGTATGGATGCTATAGGTGGATATGGATGTAATATCATCAATAGTTACGAATTCGATACCCATTCGGGGGAATTATGATATATATATAGATGTATGTTTTTATTACTCTATTCACTTTTCAGTCCAATTCCAGACATTGCACGTTTAGTAGCAGAACTCAACGCCACACTTTGCCTCGTCACCAGAGCAAGAAAATATTTAATATTCTATTTCCTCGAGTGGAAATCGAACCCACAACCTGTCACGTTTATAGTAGCACGCTTGTAGCCCTTCGCTACCACTGGCCACAATAATATCAATGCCGCCATTAACGAAATACTCTAAATAATTTACAAGATCAAACTTCTTTGATGTCAAATGTATCCAAACACAATCCAAAATCCAAATATTAAGTTTGAAATATTACATTATTATTAAATATGAACGTATATTTTAGAAGTAACATTCATAGATGTATAAATTAACGTCTTAAGCATTCTAAAGTTTAACATGTGCGTACGATTATTATAAATAATTGCCTCTGTCTGTCTGTCTGTCCTCTATAATGTATTAAATGGACCGAAATAACTACTAAAAGATGGGCGTTACTCGTACAGGTAGTGATTAAGTCAATAAAAAAAGTTTATTTTGACAACAGAATGGCGTAGTTGAACTGTGTTCTTGCATTTTTTGAATGGTTGTGGCTTCAAGTTCAAAAGTTAAACGTTGGATTTTAAGAATCTTTTTATTTATTTACTTTTTACCTTCACACTGTATTCCGCACATAGCAGAGTAGGGGGAGAAAACCTGGGAACCTGTTTGGACACTTTGGTCCCCACTTTCCACCGAATTTATAAGTAATTTCGTATTGAGTGGCGGAATGGAACGCCTCGCTTTGCCTCAGGAGAGAAAATTAAAATATTAAATATTTCATTCCCGCGAGCAGTAATCGAACCCACAACCGTAGCGTTAACAGTCGCACGCTTGAGCCCCTGCGTGATACTCAAACTGGCCCCTAATATCGATCAATTTTCAAGACTGATTAAAACAATCAAAAGAAATAGAAAATAAAGTTTATAAAATTTTTCAAAAGAACTGAAATTCTAATACATATTATAAGGAAATAATGTAGTTCAAGACACAAAAGGAAGTGAAACACAATTAAGTATTATAGTTTTGTATGAAATAATGGAATAACAAATGAACGCTGTGATAGATTGCGGTACGCTTCATCTGTTATTATGACAGAACTTATTAGATCAGGTGCTTTGTGGGGGGGTGCTTATTTTTGGTATTTGTATAACTTGGCAGAAAAAAGCTAGTGTTGAAGTACTCTGTTCTCTTTTCTCTCCTCCCGTTAACAAAGTGGGAAACAGATCCCCACTTCCACTTAACGCAACATTTTCGACACATTATATTGAGCGATGTGTCTTTTTACCAGTGCGAGGGAAGGAAAATAATAGATGCCCCTGGGATTCGAAACCTCAACCGCTATGTTTACAGTCAGACGTTGAGCCGCTGCGTAATGACGGTCTCTGTTATTATTGTTAGCATAAGTTTCTTATAATGTAGTAATAGGTGTCACTGTAATTACGAGTACGTCATTTGATGTTGTTTCCATCATCGATTATATTAAGTGGCGGTAGTGTGCTGCGTCTTTTCCGGTGGATTT
>DWQW01005989.1:0-16968 GCA_018249695.1 Heliconius erato demophoon
GGTCAAGTAACTGGACGGCCGATCGACGACTTCATATGTTTTCGTTTTCCGTCCACTATAAGTAGACCTCTCTAATGCAATTGATTAATTAGTGTGAGTCTCATTTGAATATAAGGTGCATGTAATCATGTCGCCTCGTTCTAACAAGTGCAGCTTCAAATATGCGCTTCGTTTATAATATTATTTTATAGTGTGCGTTTTTTTAGCGTATGCACTTACATAGACAAAGACCATAACACCAGCACAAGCCACTGTCACTGTATTGCACTAAAACAAATAGTTCCTCGCGATTTATGCTTTCCTATTATTTTTAATATATTTTTAATTGAAAATGATTATTTATTTTAAATAATTTACTAACAAAACACACGTCCATCACACTTAAATATCCGAGGGGAAGGGAAAATTCTGAATTATTCAAATTAACTATACCTTATCAACAATTACTAATTAACAAATAAAGGTTATTTTTATAGGTCATGATTGTTGCAGGTACTTTTATACATATATTTAGTTATAAAATTTTAATCAAAAATATTTTTTTATGTTATAATATCTAAATGTATAATTATTATATCCCCAGAAAAACAGAGTACGTAAATGGCATTCCAGTGAGTGGTAGCGAGTTCGATGCCAGCCACTTTGTGCCGGACACGCCGGCCGCCTTCTCTAATGATGGATTCTTACCCGATAATGGTAAGCTTATTATAATTTTGTAATAATTAGAAATTATAGACCAAGTTTTTGTGAAAATCCCTATGACCATATACAATTGAAAACAGAAAAAAGTTTCATTCTGATTCGCTAAAGAAGGGCAGGAATTATTAAATAAAATAAAGCAATCAAAATGTAGTTAAATTTTCTGTGAAAAAAACGAATATATGGCAGAATTACAGATTACACTTTGTTTCAAAAATAAACAAAGATTTATTGAAGAATTTTTTACTTTAGTAATTAAAATTAAATATGTATACTTTGTAAAAGACGTATAAAAATTGAACGTAACGGAATTCGAACCCGCGCCTCTTAAAGGTATTTTTTCTCATAAAGTATTTTATTTTCCTAAATATGGAATAACTTTTAAAATTAAACCTTCAATTTCCAGGCAAATCCGGTTCAATGCCGGACCTACGACGCCATCTAGCATCACGACAATCAATGAATATGGGTTACCCCGTAATAATACAACCGCCGCCATACTGGCAACACATGGACCGACAATACGCGGCCAGTTTACGCGGCTATCCAAAAATACAACAAAACTTTGGAACATGGACTCCAAGATCAATACAAGAAAATCCATACAAAAGAAGACATTCAGTTGTGGGAGCCTTCAATGTGGAGGACTATAAACAATACGATTACGACAGAATGGACTGTAAAAGTGAAATAGCATATCCCTACAGCCCCCGATATATATACGATCCTAGAATGTTGCCAGATTACGATCCGAGGTTTTATCAAGATTATAAAAGGGAAGAATTTATGAGACACGACTATTATAATGGACCTGATAGAGTTTATTATGGCATGAGGAACAGTCATAATTCTGTTGGCAACGAATCTGATGATTTAACTAAGTATAAGGATGTTGCTCTTTGAAAGTTATATATTTTGTGAAAAACAATACAAGTTTATATGATAGTTGTAAATATTTGTAACCGACTTTAAAATAAGGAGGAGATTCGTAATTCGACTGTATTTTTTTTATATTTGTTACCTCAGAAATTTAGACTCGGTAAAATGATTTTGATGATTCTTTTTTTCTGCATAATTGTATACTTAACATATTTTACTCCTTACATGTAGGTAAACTCAGATAAACTGCCGAAGCCAAAACTTCCATTTTTAATAGTCTTACAGTGATCCGAAATATGTAGAAAAGAGCGTTGATTATCCGAACTTATTCTAAAAAAAATGATTCGGCTAATCGAACTGTACTGATTCATATTTGGACACATTAATATATCTTTAATGACAACTGATTAATCGACGTTTGGATAATCAACTTCGTACAGTACGGTCGACAAGTCGTGGCCGCTCTAGAGATAAAACTATCTCTAGAGCGGCTGCGCACTGTCTTCTTTTTGATTATTATCTTTCCAAGTGAACAATGGATAAAAGTTACGAAAACCTAGCTTCAGGGCGGCCAAGACCCTACCGTACTGTATATACTGTTGTTAGAGGTGCAAAAACAAGACTTCTTTATAAACAAATTGTAACAATTATAAACCAAGACTCTACATATCTTAGATTTTTTTTACTAATTTTAGTATTGTCCAGTGTACTTATATTAGAATTCAAATATAATTGAATAATATTGGAGTTATATTATAAAAAAATCTCGATTTGACTACTTTATAAATATATTAGTAAACATTTCAATTAAATTGGTAGAATATTTATAATTTATAGCATAAATTTGTTTTTCTGGTCTATTGAAAGTCATTCTTTATGCTCTAAAATACAATGTATACATTATTGAAGAATTAAATTCAAAATGAAATACCAATAAATTTCCTCCGCTAAATAAAAAAAGGCATATAAAATAATAAAAACTAAGATTATTATCAAAAGTTATTTATATGACAATTTTTTATAACAATTAATAATAATTAGAAATAAAATTTTATGTAAAAAAATGTATTTTTCTACTTAATTATTAAGAATTTTTATTGTATTAAGTATTAATTAATTTAGTGTGTTACCTAACAACCAAAGGATTATATTGCTCTAAACTATAAACAAAAATGTTTCCAGTCACTATTGTTTTTAAGTAATTATAAAATAAATTTATCAAATATTATACACTGGTTTTATTATACCAAATTGTTTTTTTTTTTATGTGATAAATAAATACGGTACGGATGGTTTACAAGAGGCGCGGGTTCAAATTCCGCTTCGTTAAAATTTTTATGTTTTCTAAAAAGTATTTTTATATCCTGAGTGTTGAATAACATTTTAAAAATATAAAAAAACTTGTATTAAGTTCACAATATACAATTTGTTCAAATTCTCCGCGCATTTTCTCGACACCACAGCGAAGAAATGAAAGTATTAAATTCTTTTCCAAATATGTACTATATTGAAATTATAAATATTTTTCACAATTTTTTTAATTAGTAGCAAATTAGCCATTAACAAAACCGTGTGCAGAAAATATAATAAGCAAGCAACTACTGACTAGGTGTGGGATACGAACTCGCACCCATTCTATAGATACTAGGCAAGAATAGTTAAATAGTAAATTATTTTCGATAACGGTATCTTGGCACACAAAATATATTATTCTGGTCCCACAGCCCAGCGCGCACTCCTTGCCTTTAAGTTCGGAAAGTGCAGAATGGAGTACTTCAATAAAAATAAGCTTTAGCGTTAGGGATGGGTACTTATAACTATAACTTCCTTACTGTAAGTAAAAAAATAATAATGTGACTCTATTTTGGATAAAAAGCAATATAACATAGTAAAAACAATTCATTAGAATACTGTCTTTCCAAGCTTATTCGGCTAGACCTTTTGTACATATTATGTCCTAAGATAATCGATGGCATTCTTAAATTTGTGAAGCAATTAAATTATTACAACTATTTGAGAAGTAAGTTAACATAGTAACGAAAACAAATATGTTAATTTTTTACAAATATATTTATTTTATTTTTCTATATGGCACCACTACTATTTACGTTTTTTTTTTGTCCAATATTACATTTTTTCATTAAATAATTAAAAATCTATTTATTGATGTTAAAGATTACAGTACATTTTCTACAGCTACGGTCTATTAAAAATGTCTTAAACATACAAGTATTAAATTAGTTTACAACTTATAAGTTGTACATAGAAAAGTGCCGAAGTACGATCGTATGAATAAAATGTTGCAACACGTTTGGTTTACTTTAGGATATTTCGGTGGTCCATTATTATTTTTGAAAAAATATTGAATTAACGAGTGTAAATAAATGTTAATTTAACGAAAAAAGAAAAAAAATATTCACTCGAACTTGAACTTCAAAATATGCAATTTTTCACCTAAAACTATTTTGATTTTACACACAACCAGTTAATTTATTTTTTACAGCACGTTTTTCATTGATTTTATACAATTTGTCATTAGATAACAGTAATATTTATTAAAATCTATAAAAAGGACAGATTATAATCTATAAGGTACGATTACTTTATGTAACACGAACCGTAATAATAAATAATGTTATATTTTTTATTCATTTATAGATTTATATTTTTATACAGGAATATTCACAATATTAATCATTTTTTATAATAGGTAGTACATTAATATCAAATAAACATTTCACTATAGGAGAACCAATACTTACAAAAATAAGTAGCTATGCTTTTGAAAACAAAATAATTCAAGAATTTAACACAGTATTTTTATGAGAAGAAAGAGTCAAGAAGTACATCATACATGTAATATTTTTGACTTTAATATTATGCATAATATTAAAAGAATGATTAGAAATAAAAGGTACAAGACATTTAGAGGGAAGGCTCTTTATTTAGTTGCCAGTACAAAAAATATTAAATCACATGTTTATACATCTTTCTAATACATTAGTATAAGAAAGATGTTACTTATTTAGACATTAACTTTATTTAAAAAAATGCAAATGTTTTGCAAAAAAGTAATTTAATACATATTTAATAATTTACAAAAGTTTAAGTTTAACATTTGACGTCAATGTTAAATAAACAAATTTGAGCTTTATCTCAGTGTGATAAGATCGAATTTATAATCTTAGATGTTAACTGATTCCGTTCGGCATTCTCAAAACTTGTCAGTGAGAAATTTAGAACTGAAGTCGTCGACATTTGTTAAAAGTTTGGAACTTTTTTGAACATTCAAACAAACTTTTTTCGTGGCAATTTTAGTCGCCACAAGTTAATTACCATGTTACAAATTTGAAAAGTAATCTAAAAATCAATTTGTTAAAACTTTTTTGTGATGTTTGAAACTGTATAACTGTTTATTGTTTTGTGTAGGTGGCTACCTATGTGGATTGGTTTGTCCCATTGTGAAAGTGTATTTTCGCATAAAATTTAGATCCCATTGTTTAAAACTTTCCGGGTAACTGTTGAGAAAATGCCGAGCGAGTAACTTGCGCAAGATATTTGATTTGAATTGACCTGTTTTAGTGCAATGTGTCGAAACAGTGATATATGATTTTTCTTTTGTACAATAGATGTAAGTATCATATATATTTATTTTCTTATAAATTATTTAGAGACATTTCTATTTATAACTTTATTATAAATAAATAGTTTATGTGTATTTGTCGTGATAAAATGCGTTTTCATAGTTATCTTGAAAGATGAGATAATGGGCCTGCTGTACTATTTATCAATTTGTTAGGTGTTTCTAAAAATATGCTTTGCTAACTGAATTCAATATGTTTAAATTTTATTTAAAAGCTGTAATAATTTTATATTTCAATTTTCAAATTATTATTTAATTAGAAAAAAAAGCTTTCAGATGAATTATAAAATAATATAACATTATTTCATTTTTTGTAATATAGTCATAATTATTTCTAAAATAAAAATCATAATTTTCCAAAATCATAATTATCAATTTTCTTTATAATAATAATTTAAAAAGGTCTTCAGTACATGCTAGAAAATAGAAAAAAAAAATTTGGTTAATATTTATTATTTGGCCTATTCGGCTGCTGTAAAAATGAGGATATTGGTGTTTCACCATCCTGACAAAATCTTTTCTTTTACTCAAGAAGTACAGAACACTTGTAATAAGTAATTTGAAGATAATTCTTTTATCTTAAAAGCAAGGAAGAAATATTTAAAATTAAGGAAAATAAATATTCTGAAGCAAAATAGTTTTAAAGTAAATAGTACTTTGAATAAGTTGACACTTTGTTAAACAAAACACAGTTTTAAATTCTGTTTCATAAACACAACATGTAATGTCTAGAAAATTTGTGTGGGGAATGTAGTGTCTTAACTATGGTCTAACTGAATAAGGTCCCTCCCTCTGCTTACCCTGCTAACTTCTTTCAGCTTAACTTTGTATCCTGCAAGAATATATTTTTTTATATGTGTACTATATTATTATTGTTTCATGGTTATTTATTTTAATAATTAATTTTTCAGTTGGTGTTTGCAGAAATGAATGCTCAAGAAAATGTCGGAATCATTTCGTCAGGTATAACTTTTAAATATTAATTTAAAATAATGGTATATGTGAGGATAGCCACTAGTAAGATTAGGCCCATATTTATAAATCATTCTCAAGCTCATTCTCGTATGGTGAGAGCGTTTTATACATATGAGACCTGATGTTAAGTCAATATGTTCCCCACACAAGGCCACACCAACTTTAGTCTGACCCGGTGCTGATATACAGCATCAAAGTATATTAATTTCATAATATTTCAAGTACATTATTTAATATTACTAAGTGTATTATTGTTATAATAATACATAAATATATTTGAGACTGTTCTTAAATAAATAATTCAATTTCTTTAAAATAATTCAATTTCAAAATAAACTAAAAAGATCTTAAATGAATAATAATATAGATATTTGTATTTTCTGTTTTCTTTTCTCACACATCACTTCTTTTAAGTGAAATTTAATGCCACATTTTCTTTCCTGAGAAAGGAAATAATTAATTTGTTTTAGTGTTAGTTTTTTATACTTATTTATAGATTTTAAAGTAGATAATACAAAAAAAATACCTGGAAAATATTCTTTCCACAATGTGTGAAAGTTAATATTAACCACCATCCAAGTGCATTAACTAATTCACGGCATGTGCTATGATAGCTTTACAATATCAAAATATTGGTACTCAATAAACAATGTCTGACTGTAGAAGACTGTTAAAAAATGCAAACACTTATGTAAATATGTAAAAAAAACGATCTAAGTGTGGTAATTTAAATTCTCTTAATAACAATAACAATTTTTTACTGTTTCATAACATAAGATTTTAGTTTTTTAATATATTGTCATTGAGCTGTGCATAAGAAAGTCTCAGAGATTATTCTATACTAATACTAGTGGTTTTTAATATTAGTTCTGGAAAGATATCACCAGTATTTTTTTTCACTACAGCACTTGAAAGTTTTTGATAAAATTTAAAAAGCTATATTGAGAAAAAAATCATGTGCACACACAACAATTGGGATGTATTTCCCACTTTTCTTCAAGAATCTCATTTTTTCCAAAAAATCACAAATTCTGAAATAACTGCACAAACTCTGAAAATTGGCTAACATACATAGGAGTGAAATGTTTACACACTGAGGTCCTCTACCCATAGATGACCATTGATGTGTTGATCGTGTTACACCCTGTATATATGAGGTTCCCTGCTTTCAACCCAAATTTGAGACATTGCATATTTTTTTATAGGAAACCAATCCTTTACTTTATTTTATAAGAACAGGAAAATCTAAATAATACATTTGCCCATTAAAATTATTTTCTTCAAGCCATTTGCCCATTCTGAGGATTGAACCCAAAATCATAGCATGTGTAGTTAAACATTTTGCCCCTGCACCCTGATGACCACTAGTAAAATAGTATAAAAGTATACAAAAATATTTCACTGACCAAAATTTTGTTACAAGATGTAAGAAAATCAATAGTTTTGTGACTAAACAATAGAATTCTTTAAATACCTCATTTATCTAAGCTACAATGCTCTTTTAAAATGTTTCTGTCATTGACATTATCAAGTTGAAACTATAAGTATTGTGGTCTTTATGTCTATCGAGCTAAGGCACAAGAATTTCTAACTTACCTTAAATAATGGCTCATAAATATGTATGATAGTAAAATGGAAAAAATAAATAATTTTATTTATGTACTTTATTCGATAATTATGTTTGCAAGGATTACCCTATGGAGAAAGAAAACATATCATTTTATTTTTATTTATTTTATAAAGTTTTAAATATTTGTTAGATAACAACCACATAAACTATAATTAATTACACATTACATATGTACCTATTTACATCAGTTCTCTCTCTGCTCGCCGCTTTGTGTCCTTACACTAAGCTAATATATAATATTATATGTTAACTTTCCTGTTTCCCACATGGAAAAAAAAACCGCATTTTCCATACAGCAATTTCTATATTTTTTATCAATCTTTTACAGATGGCAAAATTTGAATGTCGCCTCTAGTAAACCGCCAATGAGGTGCGGGTTGAAAGTCCATTGCGTTAAAATTTGATGTTTTCTTGAAAGTATTTTCCACTTACAAGTGGAATTAATTTAAAAAAAATTCAAAACCATTCCTTCGCTACCATAATAAGTAAATAGAATTAACTTTTGACCAAAATATTAGCTCTTAACAATAAAAAACTTTATTGTCATACAAATCGCATTTGTATTCTATACAGTGAATATTTTTAGAGTCAACGTACGTAGTTTCCGTAGTGTAGCGGTTATCACGTGTGCTTCACACGCACAAGGTCCCCGGTTCGATCCCGGGCGGAAACAGGTGTTTTTTTTTTTTATTTTCGCGTTTTTTTTTAAATATAGTGTAGTATGTTATAATGATTTTATTGCCTAATTATTGTAATTATATCCGGCTTTTAATGATTAATCGTATTGATGAAGAAAATTCGTGACATTGTTTTTTGAACTCACTATTAAAGATACATTTTAGACATTTTATCAAAAAGCAAGTAAACTCAAATTATACAAACGCGTCAGTTAATTAAATGTAATATTTTCCACGAAATCAGCTCCCACACAAAGCAAGGTAGGCAGAATGAAACTAGTGTTAAGACACACCGTTCCCCATTTTCCGCCGAATTCTGGAGGCATTGCTTGTGTTAAGTGGCGGAACTAACACCGCTCTTTGCATCGGCACCAGAGCGAAGAAATGAAGATATAAATTCTACAAAATAATTTACTTTTAAATCGTTACATTAACTATTTATGTATGACTAAAAAATATAATATTTAAAAAAAAAAAAAAATAAATTAGCTTCACGTTGTATACCGCACACAGCAGAGTAGGCAGAGGGAACCTAGTGTTAAGATACTCCGGCCGGTCGTGGAGCAGCGGCACGAGGTGTGACTGAAAAACCGACTGGTTGTGGGTTCGATCCCCACTCGAGGAGATGAAATATTTACTTAAATTTATATTTCCATTTCTTCGCTCTGGTGTCGAGGTTAAGCGCGGCGTTGAGTTCTGCCACTCAACACGCAATGTCTCCAGAATTCGGCAGAAAGTGGGGAACGGAGTGTCTTAATATTTTTTATACATATTAATATTATATATCTTCTAAAAACTTATTATAATTTGATCTTACTAGTAAAAGAAGAAGTACAAGTCAAGGACCGACAACCGCATCCTGTTTAACATCGGTTTCGATACAGATTTACTCCATTCAAAATAACTTCGCCACGACCATTATGTGTACGTCAAGATACGTACGAGAAATGACATGCCGTAGTTACGCTCAATTATCTAATTGGAGATACCATGAAAAAAAAAATATTTTTGAAGGTTCACGTTGTTTCTTTTTCAATAGAGGAAATATTTCATATTTACGACGAATAGTAAATGTATTCATAGCATAATAATAGGATTTATTTTTCAAATTTATATCAGCTTCACTCTGTAGCCCGCACTCCCGCCCACACAGTACAGAATCCAGCAAGGTAGACAGAGCCAATGTTAGGATACTCCGTTCCCCATTTCAAGCAGAATTCTGGAGGCACTGCGTGTTAAGTCCACGGCGGAATGCGAAACTCAACCCCGCGCCTTGATATCAGAGCGAAATTTAAATATTTCATTTCCTCCAGGGGGAATCGAACCCACAACCTTACAATCACACTTTGTTTCCCTGCGCCACAACTGGCCTCAATATCATATTGCTTATATATTTATAATTATAAGCCATTTTCTTATAGCGAAATGGACACAACCCTTTCCAAAAACCCTCCAAACTACTAAGCTGTCTATCGTCTCCTGAAAGCCACCCTCGTATGTCGAACATTTACAGCCCTGAATGTTTCATGAGGTGGCCTGTGCCACAGCGTTTGTGCCCCATTAAACTATCCATCTTGACCATACCTGCAGGGTGACTGAGACCGTTGAATAGTTCAACTTCTATCGCCCTCGGTGGATCGATACGACGCATGCGCAAACACACCAGCCCGTACAAAGGCCAGGACTGCCCGAGCAGCCTCTGTCAAAAATTATTATGTATTTCGCGATATTCACACGTGAACCATCTAAATTCTCGTTTAAAAAACATAATAACAAATGTTTCATTCATTAAAGTTTATTTTTACAATATAAGTCAATAATTTTAACAGTTATTTCAATACTTTCTATTATGTGTGCGAGTCTATGAACGAAATGCGTGTTTTTTTTTCGTGGCTGGAACATAATTAAATTAGTGGTTTTGCTTCCAAAAATGTAGTGCGGTTGCAGCTGGGTATGTATTGATATACTTACAGAGTTGGCTTGCGTTTACTTGTTGCGCCTATATGGCTGATTACGTAATGTGACATTTAAAAATGTATTACTTTACTATTATTATGTTTATATTACATTATTTAGAGCTAAATTGTAATATTTTTAATTTCATATTAATATAACATAATTTTTTATGATAATAAATCAATTTGTTTCTATTGTACATAGTTCCAATTAAAGCTTATTTTTTAATTGAATTAATTATAATTAATTATTATTTCAAATTATTCAAATTATAATATGCCATACCCGTATGTAGGTTTAATGATATGCCGCAAATTAATAACATATCCGATAAGAGACAACAACTCAACTCCGCCATTAATTGTGTGCTTTACTTGGTCTACAGCGTTTACTAACGTTAACAAACAATTGTGCTTAAACACACCCTTATTTAGCTTTACGTTTATTTATAGATAAGTTCTACTCCCCTTTTGCTTTGTACATATATTTTAAGATCTCGGAATATTATTATGGAGTATATGATAAGTATACGTATATATTATTCATTCTTTATTAATATAGTTGTTTTTATGTTCTTGCTGTATCCCACATATGGCAGGGTAGACAGAGGGAACCTTAACTTAAAGCACTCCATAAGTTATGAGATATTGCGTGGGGAGTGGCGATGTTCAACGCCGCGCTTTGTCTTATTTTTAAAATGGAATGGAAGTGAAAATAATTATTTCCCCGAGTGAGACTCCAACCCACACAGTAGCATACGCTACTGTTGTGGCGCTACCTCTGAAAGGGCCTACTTTCTAGGTTAGTAAATACGCATACCGTTTTAACTACATATACACAATAATCCTTTTTTTTTAAAATATCAACTTTATTATATATTTGTATTATATCTTTGAAAACAAAAATAAGATTGATAATATCATTCATATTATATAAATTTCGTTATTACTTACTTACTTAGTATCAACCGAGGTCTCCCCCTAGCTACTTACTTAGCTTCACGCTTTATCCCTAGCGGGGTAGTCAGAGAGAACGGAGCGCCAAACGCTACGGTCTAGTGGTCTAAATTTCGTTATAAATGAATAATACCTAAATAGCTATTAGCTTTTCTCATAGAAACCTATAGTTTATCGTTTATTCGATCCATGTGTGGTTTTATCAATTTCCTTGTTTAATGGATATCCATTAAAAATCGCTTAGCAAGAGCATGTAAATATGTATATTAATTGACCTTGTATATTGACAATGTAGGTTAATAACAAAAAATATTAATTGAAATGAAGTTATAGAGAGGGAGCCAATAGTAGCCAGACTTTCTTTATTTTATAAAGCCTGAAAGTTTCTGTGCTGTGTACTTTTTGTGCACCACCAAATATCGTTAAGATTTTGGATGGTGGTTACTTTGGCAGTTATTAGGTAAGTAAGATTCAAAAAACCGGACAAGTACGTACGAGTCGGGCTCTCCCACCGAGGGTTGCATACACAAATTGCAGGCCTCGAGCTTTTTCTAAAATTCAAGCATAGCTTTAGCCAGAGCCCTTTAATCTGATACCTCACTCGAACTAGCGGCTTAAATATCAAATTTTGCCCACTTTTTAAGGCTATTATTTTTTAGTATCAAACCTAAATGTAAAGTTTTTAAATTTTTTCTTGAAATAGTAGTAACTGTAGATGTGCCAAATTTTATAATTCTGGGTCAATCGGAAGTACCCTTTTAATTTTGATTCCTTTAAATTGTCTAAATACGCGCTTTTTTGCGATATAAACTGCTATTTTTATTTATTAAATGTAGGAATACAATTTTTTATTAAAGGAAATCAAGGGATCGTAGATCTAAGTATGTGGTTCGAATATATACTTGATATCTCTTAAGTGTTCCTGAGATAAAGGCTTTTGACAGAAAGACGGACGGTTTTTTCCTTAAAAGGTACGGAACCCTAAAAATAGTACCTAACTTTCATTAAATTACAAAGCAATTTTTTTATATTTTCTTGGCAATAATATTATAAAAACGACCTTGTCCATTGCCACACTTAGCGTGGTTTTAACTTTTTCGCCTAACTGGTGTTGAGCATATGCGCATAGAGTTTTCTTGGCTTTGTTAAATAATGGAAGATTGGCTTGGTTTGGCTCTAGGGTCATTATTGATACACTTCAATCCTCACTTTTCTTAATATTAGTATTATCTTCATACCTTTGGTGGTAACATTTTTAACAATGAATTTTGAACCCAGAAGTTTTTAGACAGAGACCAATAGAAACGTTCCATTAAACCACTTGTCCTAATATATTTTTACTTTTTTAAATTATTCTGTAGATATTTGATAGGTTTTAAATATTTGTTTTATGCTTTATAATTTAATAATTTACATTACTGTAGGTTTGCCATTTAAAATAAACAAATTAATTATATTTAATAGCAAAAGAAATCACATTCCGTAATTTTTTCATCCAAGTAATTGTCGTAGAGAGTGTATAATACAATTTCTACCTTTAAACAAGTTAGTCAGCAGCACCTGGCACAGATCTATTATTAAATCAACACTGGTGACAACTGGTTAGCCTATTTCAGTCAACAAGGACTTATTTGGATATATTTTCTATATAAGAGAACTATTTATATGAACACTAAACGAAAATAATATATACTATATATAATAAAGCTGTTTATACATATATAAAAATAAATCTGTATATATTTATAGATTTAACTTATAATTATAGTGAGTTATTAAAAAGGCAATCGATATATCGCTTATATGCAATATTAAGTATCTTCAACGGCTTGCAGTTTTATTTAATTCTACATTTGAAATTTGGAGTATTAGCATAATTAAAATACCTAATAGATTGGAACCCACACCTCTTGTAGTTGTGGGTTCCAATCCATTAGATATTTTAATGTTGGAGAATGTTTTCTATAAAGTATTTTTATTTCCCAAGTGTGGAATAACACTTTATAATTTATCTAAAAATAGTTTTATATATTTGCTCAGAAATAGTATTAAAGCTTATATAATACTAAGATTTAAAATAAAAATATTACCGCACAGTACGTCTCAGACTTAAATATCACCCTCACCACCTTAATATATGGCACTCTACCACTGTGCTATTCCGTAGGAACTTCCTTCCACGCGCCACACGACTGAGGAATGACTTACCTGCGGCAGTATTTCTAAGTTGATACGACATGAGTACCTTCAAAAAGCGCATCTATCTCCATCTTAAAGCCCCCACATCGCACCTGTAGCTCTTCATGTTATACGCGAGTTAGTGAGCGGCGGTGACCACTTACCATCAGGTGACTCGTGTGCTCGTTTGCCTTGTCTTTTCTATAAAAAAATTATGTTCTGTTGTGTTTTATACAAGCCTATTTAGAATGATCTCGTCGTTACACTTTAGTATAGTACATATAGTAATACTGTCGATTATTTAATGTTACTGATTTATAAATTAAACAATTGCTTTCAAAAGTAATACAGTTAGTCAGCTCATATTTAACACGTACAGACGTTCCCTGGTATAGTTGGGCAACGTTCAGTGACGCTAGCCATCAAACAAATAGGGATTTGTATTTAAATATTAGAATAATTTGGCACAGAATAAACAGAATAGAATAAAAACCAATAAACACAAAGACGATCCATCGAGGACATAAAAAATATCATTATTGCAATAATATTCCACATTTGCAATTGTTTTTTTTTGTATTTCTCTTGAAAAAAAAGAACGTATATTTTTTAATATCGTGTTTCAATAAAAAGTAGACATGTTCTGCCTTTCCATTCTTCGTATTGAATATAGAGCTACCCTTAACGCGGATGTCGTCAAGCTCGTTCCCCTGCCGTCGCCACCGGAACCGACGGGAAGCACTCGTCACGTCCGCACCGCAGTTAATTTCCTTTTTGCATGTGTATTGATTTATCATTGTAGTTTTTTATACATGTGGCAGCTCGATCTTTGGTTTTTTATAAAATTTTAAAGTTTCTCTACGCAAAAGTGACAATAAGAAAAAAAAATCAGCTTCACGCTGTATCCTGCACACAGCAGGGTGGGCAGAGGGAAACTAGTGTTAAGACACTCCGTTTCCCACTTTCTGCCGAATTCTGGAGGCATTGCGTATTGAGTGACAGAACTCAACGCCGCGCTTAGCTTTGACACCAGAGCGAAGAAATGGCAATATAAATTTAAATAAATATTTCATCTCCTCGAGTGGGGATCGAACCCACGCAAAATTATATTAATATATTAATTAACGCAAAGAAAAGTAATATTTATTATTAATTAAATATAACAACTTTATACTTAAACGTAAGATGGCGTATATTACTTAATGCACCTTACTTACAACTGTCAAAGTAAACACACAGTTTTTAACATAACAAAGGTCTGGCTCTGTTTGGCTCTTAATCCATTAGCTCCAATGTTAAAGAATGGATAAATTATAATTATGAAAATACCACATTTTCCAAACTTTAGTATTAGTAAGTTTTGTTTTTTCATTAGTGTAATTGCGGAATATTTTAATTTGACTTTGTTGTAACGATATCATTTAAAACGATAACAAAGTGATAATATTCAAATCAAACTCGGATATAACTAGGATCATATTAACGGATGGTATAAAATATAAAAACATAAGCAAAATTATTTCGTTTTTTATTTAATTATTATTTATTGTATGTTCGTTTAAAAAAACCGACATTGTTAATAAACTTATTCAATTAAATTCTTCATAAAAGTTCCTTTTCAGTGGACGAATGAATATGTGCTCATATTCATGGTACGGGAAATTCCCGTACACGCATGAAGTAAGGACTGCATGTTGTAATCGTTTTTATACTAGATACTGCATAGATTTTAATTATAATCAGATCAGCATTAGATACACAAGATTTAGATGCCTATCTCAAAAATAGCCTTGGTTTCCAAAATCATCAGACGTCGAACCATCTTACTATAATGGCGCAAGTTGAGTGTTTTGTCTTAATGTTTTTATTTGAACATCTAGTAAAACGTTATAAATATTTGTTTTTGCAATAATTGCTAATTCACCTGACAAAGAACGTAAAGGACATAGCAATATGTTTTTCGAAAATATCATATTCATCTTCTTATATTTATATTTTATTAAAAAATAAATTGTTTTTGCTACATTCTCAGCAATTTTGCCAGTTCTATTAATTGATACTATATCTTGATGCTTTTCCTTCTTTATTTGTTTTTCCAGATGAAGAGTTTCCTCTTTGGGGTCTTTCAATGCTATTTTATTACCTTCAAAATTATTTGAGTTTGAATTTTCTTCATAATAAGCATGTCATTTTCTTCAGAATGAGCTGAGCTGCTCAAAAAAAACTTTCATGAATATAAATGATCAAACAATAATTCAATTCCACGAATTATAGAAACAGTACTTAAATTAATTGCTTTATTAAAATCAGACGTAAATAAAATAGCGTAATATTAAAATGTATAAAACCTTGTAATTAATCAAATACTATTTCATATCACGTGCCAAATTATAAAAATGGAAGACAAAAACTTTGAGATAAAATAAATTTTTCCCGACTGCTAAGGAAGGGTTATGTTTATCTTATATGTATGTATGTAAGTAATATTCTTTATTACCTCATATCTCCAGAACCGCCGAACGGATTTACATAATTGAGGTATCGGTAGCTTCGTATTAGCAGCCCAAGTGTTCTTAGATAGGTGACGTTAAAAAAAACAATCATGACGGCAGTGGGACGCCATTGGATTTAGTGAAAATAAATCGTTTTGAATACCACAATACGGGGATTTCAAAAAGGTATATCATAGTCATCATTACCATAATGAATCCTAACAAAAAAGTGAAAATTAAAGAAAATATTTATAAAAACAAAAACCCCGACTGCACAAAACTAAAAAAAAAATAAACAAGCCCAATAGTTTATTAGGATTAACAGTCGGGATCTATTAGTAATTCTTCAATCAATAAAATCTTAACCAGGACTATAAACTTCTTGTAAACTTCATAATAATCTAAGGAAATGTAGTCCCAATTAGTTTCGAACCTGGACTTGTAGATTATACAGACATTTCTACTCGAACGATAAGTAGTGGCATGTGAAGACAAAGTCGTGGATCAATTTTGGGTTTAAAGAACTTGGATGATGTAAATAATGAAAGTGCACATGCCTCACAGGAAACCAGATTTATTTATTGATATTTTAAACCTTTGCCTTAATTATATGTATATTTGTCGCAAATATACTTTTTTGATACTTATTTAGAAAACGTATAAAAATTTGAACGCAGCGGGACTCGAATCCGCGCCTCCTGGAAACCGACCAGGCGCTCTAACCACTAAGCCATGCGTTCTCGCCAAGCTACGTCAAAATTTTTATACGCTTGTTACAACTTATTTATGTTGTTAGCATCTCTGTAGGGAGATTTTTACAAATTTCCGCTACCCAAAGATAATTACTAAGAATTATCGTTTGGCAAGAGAGAAACTATTTTTT
>DWQW01005990.1:0-16966 GCA_018249695.1 Heliconius erato demophoon
CCTACCTACCCTGCTGTGTGCGGGATACAGCGTGGAGCTAAATAATGACTATTACTGTTATTTTAATATAATTATGTAAAACTAATTTAGTTAAATGATTTTTTTGTCTGCTTGTTTATTTGTCTGAACGTTTGTTCATACTTATCTTAAATATGGCTTAACCGATTTAAATGCAATTTTCACTGTTTTATTTTTCAAGCCCCCTCTGTCTACCCTGGTATGTGCAGAATACAGTGTTAAGTTTAAAAAATTAGCTTTACGTTTTTTTTTCCACACAGCGGGCCATTTGAGTTACTGTAAGTTGAGTAGCGGTGCTCGCCCTTTCTCTTATTAGGGCGGAGGAATCATAATAAGTATAGTATAATAACCACTCCCCAATATAAATCGCACCTAAATTTAAGATGCTTACATTCAAATTGCCCCACTGTGATACAATAGCATTAAAATTATTTCCACATCTAAAGTTACATAATCCATACTAGCATAAGCGGAAGGGTTTGTATGGTTGAACGCGCTAATCTCAGAAACTACTGGTTCGAATTAAAGTATATTTTTGTATTTGATAGACAATTTATAGAGGAAAGCTATAACCAATATTATATCGTTTCGATGTCATCCATTGTAACTACGGCCAGAGTATCTCGGGCTTTGACTAAGGGGACTAAAGTTAGTAATGTATAAAATTTAAACCTAAAGCTTCCAGTGTTATAGATACCTTCCAACCTAAGGTATTCTGTTTTTTATTTTATGTTACAAAAGCTGTTTTGGGTACGGAAATATAAGAGTATAAAAAGCCATCTTGCCTATCACTTACAATAGCGAGTTCCTGTAGACATTGTTGCCGGAATTTTGACCTATTTACTTATTTTTCTAGAATCCGTTTTACTTAGGCGATCTAGCATATTGTATACAATTTATATAGAAATACCTAGTATTGTATAGAAGTAGGTTAAGAAATAGTATTATTATAGGAGTCAAAAAATGTTTTAATTTAGAAATTAACTTTAAGTATTTTAGTTAAATTTTAATTTGACGATTGAAAGGCTAATTGGTCGAAATGCCATTTTTTGCGATATTGTGTTATGAAATCAGCGGATTTTTTGGTTTTTTCAGGTTTTTTAATGCTTGAACGCTACAGTTACTTTGCCCTCATTTTGAAGTCCATTGTATCCACCGACATACAAAACACCATATTTTATGACTAAGTCGCTAAAACTATAATATAAATTTTTGGGGTTCCGTATATTTTAAGGAAAAAAGGAACACTTATGAAATCAGTTTGCTGTCCGACTGTTCGTCTGTCTATCTGTTAAGAGCTTTTATCTCAGGAATGCGTGGAGATATCGAGTTGAAATTCAAAGATTTTAGATCTTTAATCGATTGAAATCAATCATTTTTTAAAAGAGAGATGTGACAGCTGATTGACAATGACACCTTGTCTAATGATTTTTTGCATTTTTTGCTTCTCTCATTACGTTCGTGTCCATGCGTTTTGAGTGTTTTCCCGTTTGTTTGACATTTTCAAGCTTTGTTTTTCTCGGATTTTGACTCTGCCTACTTTGTACGACCCTCGCATCCCCACTGAACTGCGAAATCTTTTGGATCTTACGACCGCCACGCTATGGATATGAATCGCTGTGTGAATTGTGGGATAGTGACTGGACACTGCAATACCCTAGTCCGAGGACCTTTAGACGATGAAAACCACCACCACCTGGTTACTTAGAGGTGTGATATAATCCCGACATATAAACAGGAAAACATATTTCTGTTACATTTTATTTGACAGCTCTCGTAGAGGAAGGGAAGCTATTGCTATGAAATACTTCAATTGTATTGTAGGAAGACGAATGGTAGGTCGCTGTGTTCATGTTATGAGTATTATATGGTACCTTAGTTGGGCTAGGTACAAAAATAATTTAGTTCCACCTGCACACTTCTTAGATGTCATTTTAGTAATAATAGAAGAAGAATAAAATATTCATTAAAATGCGTTTTATTTATAAATATTAAACATTAATGCTTAAACAACTCAGTAATCACATATTTTACAGAAGTTGATGTTCATGAAATTGTGCTGTAAACTTAACCTCACTTTTATCAAATCTCTAATAACTCAGCTCTCTGATTGCCAAAAATTATATAGTTTTCAGGGAGGGAATGATGTAAATCCTAAATCTATTAAATCATACCATTTTCATATCTTTACATTCTGGGCCCAAAAATGTTAGGAATAGTTTGTCTGCTTTGTATATTTTTTAAAACAACATTGACATGTTAAAAATAATACCTTGAATAAAAAATGTTGTGATGATTGTTGAAACATTTGAATGAATCAAAATCGATCAAACACAGGTGGAAAAGCCACTAGGAAATAAAAAGATAATAAGCATTCATGTCATTTAGAACATAGATATGTTTTTAGTGCAATAGTAACGCGGGCGTATAAATCAACAAGTGAAAGTAAGTGAAGATCAATTTTTTATAAGCCAGTATTGATATTTGAGTATTTTTATTCTTAAAAACAATAGTTTACAGAACAGAAAGTAAATATTTTGAATTTTTTGGGTAGTAATTCTATTACTATCGATCTGTGATATGAAATTCATAGTATAGCTTAGCATTCCATGCATTTCCTATAAATGTACTGGGTCCGTCACATTGCAAGCGAGTTTGGTGTAGTGCTTGCGATCTGAGAGTATGCTTAGGAACAGCAACTGTTGGTAAGTTCGAAATACTTATTTACTTTAAAAGTATGGTCTTTAATTCTATCAAAATTGTAACCCAGGCAGAATAATTCCTTTCGGGAAGTCTTCATGCCTTTAACTGATCGCCTTTTGTTAACGAAACTCTCTTAAAGATGAACCATTAACCATTTAAGTTGACAAAAATAAAACTGTAAAATGATTTTTTAAATTTGATTTGATTCTTACCAATTACTTTAAAATGATAAATAAATGTGCTATTTGTAAGATTAAAAATATTGGTAGCTCAAAAAAGAATCAAATGTTCTAGATGTAACGCACTACCATTTAGAGTGTATTTCATTAAATAACAACAGTACAGTAAGTCGAACACAATGGACCTGTTCGGCTTGTGCCTCAGTCAGCTGTAAAGCCAATCAAAATTGAACAACACTCTAAGAGAAACAAAATAGTTATATAGTACGCTATAGGTACATCCAACTTCTTCAATATCTAAAGAATTGAGAGAAGTGCTAACCAGTATGTTAAGTGTTGAATTAAAACAGGTTCGTGAGGAGTTGAATGTTTTGCAGAACATAAAATAATCTCTAGAATATTTCTCTAATAATATCATTGTCACTGCGCCCCGATATAGGAATCGAATCCAGAACCGTAACGTTTTATTATATTTATCTTATTAAAGTACGAAGAAGAAAGCATTTCTTTTCAAATTCATTTCAATCATCCACTCATATACGAAATGGTGAAGGAAATTAAGAGACGAATTTAAAAATACTTTGTAACATTATTTACAAGGATTTTATTCATTTTACGTCCGTAGATAAATATAGACATACATACATACATCGCGATTTAATATCCGGCGCTGGACGAGAAAAATGGGAAAGAAACTAAATAAAGCTAAAGCGGTTTCTTTGTGAATCTAACAGCAAATAATGTTGTGTATGACTAAAATGCAATAAATATAATATTTTTAGCACGCTTTGAGGCCGTCATGGCAAAAGGGTCCAAGGATGTGGCTGTAACGCGACGGTTGTGGGTTCGATGCCTGAATGAATTATTATTAATGATATAGTTTTTATTTCTTCGCTATGGCACCAAGACGAAAGCCCGGTGTTGAGTTTCGCCGCTCAACATGCATTACCTCGAAAAGTTCTGTGAAAAGTAGGTCGTACGTAGGTAGTGTCATAACACTAGTTTCCTCTGCCTACCCTGCTATACGCGGGATACAGCGTGAAACTAAAAGAAAACACGCTTTTATAAGTTCGAGCCGTAACCTTCCTCCTGGTATTAAACCCGGTGTATTTTGCCAGAGTCTCATGTCCTGCATCACGACATCCAATTAGCGCTTCCTTGTGCGTCCGGGGGTCCAATTCCAGGGACAGACATAACAAGGCACTTCCCTTCGACATAGTTTATAGGCCGGTGCGTAATACTGATCCTAGAATGTCGATGTCTGGGTCCTAACGTATTTAGCCGTGCCCACACTTGACACTGTAAACCTTGTCTACTTGTCGCAGGTCGTTTTGCGGCGACACCCTAGCCGTACACACAGTCTTACGGTGTTTCATTACATTAAAGTGGTGGATAGAGGGAAAAATCGAGGGGAGAAGAATAGAACAGGTAAAATAAAAGAGAAAGATAGGTAAAAGAAAAGAGTGAGCTAATGAAAGGAGGAGGAGAGGAGGAAGGATACCGCTCTATATAATCTAAAAATCTAAATTACATACATTTCTAATTGTTATATAATTATCAAATTGTCAATTATATGTAGATTAGAAGACAATACAATGTTATGGTAACATCTGCTTAGAGCTGGTCTGATGATGCAATTAGAAGTTGGCTGATGGAACCTTGGAGTGCCTACTAGAAAACATATTGAGTTTGTGCTCAATACAATTCAAAAGTCTTATTAATGTGTTCTGGTATAAAAAGCGATTTATCCTACATACTGCAAAATTCTCCTTTCATCACTTTCAGGCCAATTTTTAAGACAATGCGTGTGGAAGTCAACGCAAAGTTTTATCTTAATATCAGAGCGTGTAAATTAAATAATTTATTCCCCACAGTGGAAATCGAATCCACCATTGTTACTTTGGCCTCTTAGAATATATTATAGACGTCAACATAAAAAAACGGCTTCGCGCTTTATCCTGCATAACAGGGTAGACAGATACATTATACAAGTCACGACTCTCCACCCTCAACGCGAATTCTAAAAACTGCGTGTCGATTAGCGGAGCTCAACGTCGCTCTTTCTCTTGGTGAAGTCGTAGTGGAAATAATTAATCATCTCGAGTGGGGATCGAGTCAATAATCTTGACATTTTCAGTCGCTGTGCCGCTACTCCATGACGGATTTTGCTAGTTTTATTCTTTTTATATAAAAATAACTACGGTTACACTGTACGTTGTAAATAATACTAAGACAAAAAGAAATCTAAGTGTAGGCCTAGTAGAAAGATAGCAAAATATACGCCATAACAATCTAGTTTCTTCATTACACCTAAACGTTCATCCATTCCTTAATTTTATATGAGACTATCCATTTTCTTCCATTAGAGACCTCTTGGGTGAAATTTAATCACCCACTCACGAAATAGTCCCTTTTGTTTTCGATCTATTTAGGGTATGTGCTCGTTTGGACACTACACTATTACTGTGTTGAAAAGGCAAAAGTGCTGTTAGAAGAAATTGTCAGGAGTTTTATGTGTATAAGATTTCAAGGCTTAAGGAGTTGTTGAGGTAGATAAGGAAAAAAAATGTGGTGAGACACTCCATTCTCAGTTTTACATAAAATTTAAAGGTTATATTTTTAAGATGATCATTTTCTTTAGTGGAACTTAACACCCTGCTTTGTCTTACTACCAGAGCGAATAAAAATATTTATTCGTATATAAGATAATCTGTATCCCATTTTTCACCAAATTCTAGAGGTATTGCGTGTTGAGTAGCGGAACTCAATAAAGCGTTTTGCCTCGAGACCAGAGCGAAGAAATGGCAATATTAAATATTTCATTTCCTCGAGTGGAAATCCAACCTACTGTCACGTGCTTGTACCTCTGAGCAACGACCGCCTTCATATAATAACGTACATATAACACATATATATTTATGCTATACATATTTGAATAAGGAAAGCATCGAATTTTACTATGGAAGAGCTTTTACCATTTAGATGGCACTTATAAAGGTTCACGCGAATTCTCCCACAAATATTATCCTAACTCAAATGTAAGTAAAAAGTCAACATTCAATAATACTTAAGCAACCTTTTTAACATCGCGAGCTGTCTGTCTTTTACATACTTGTATATACGTAAAGAAGTATGAATATGAATATGTATTAGTCGGTAATATCTATTTTCTAAGAAAAATATTGTTAATTTTATTTATTTTTCACGTTTCTTTGAGAGATTGAAGAGGAAACTTTTTTGTTTTGATTTTTGTTTGGGGGAATTATTATATTCGAAAAAAAAATTATTTTCATATAGTAAATAATTATAAAGAAACTTATCTATACTAAAAGGTAAGAAGGAAGGAAGAATTAATTATATATAAGCTATATAACTACCTATATCCTCTGAACTATACCAAAATACAAAAACAAATGAAACAAGAATCACCTGATGGGATGGGCTTAGCATGAAATATTTACATTTTCAGTTTCTCGCGCTGAAAACGAAGCAAAGCGCGGCGTTGACCTACACCACTCAACCCGCAATGCCTCTTCAATTCAGCGGATAGTGGGGAATTGTCTTAATGGGAACGGAGTGTCTTAACACTAGGTTTCAGAGTTCCCTCTGCTAACCCTGCTATTCGCGTGATACAGCGTGACGCTAAAAATATATACACATATTAAAATGATTGTATTGTATTATATTGTATGCGATAATTTAATTTAATCTTAGATCGTCGATCATCGAAGATTATACAGCTATCTCTGCTCTTCTTCATAAAATAACAATAAAAGAAAATAATAAAAAAGAAAATTATTCCATGTAATAAAAAAATAGAATTTTGCTAAAAATACAGTAAACAAACTAAAGACAACAAAGATGCATCTCTGAAAGGGCACTATTGTTACTTGTTCGCCGACCATTGTAGCCTGCTGATGCGACTCATTTCATGCCTTAGCTTGATTTCCTGTAGAGCAAATAAGAGTTCCATTTAAAATGCTGTATTTATTCGTAATATAAGAGTGGCTTTTTAGGGTTCCATAACTTTTTTATGGAACAAAAGAAACCCTTGTAAGATCACTTTGTTATCCATCTGTCTGTCAAGAGCCTTTATCTCAGCAACGTCTAAAGATATCTAGTTGAAATTCAAATCATATACTGAGATCTAAGGTTCCTTGATTTTCTGAAAAAATCGTAGTTCTACTTTCACTAAAAAAAAAATATGGCCGTTTAAGCTCAAAAAAAACGCGTATTTCGACACTATAAAGGGAATCAAAATTAATTGGGTACTCTCTGGTCTGGTTGACTAGAATTATGAAATTAGCCATCTACGGTTTACAGGTAGTACAAGTTTAGGAAAAAAAATAAAACTATACATTTGTGGTTAAATCCAAAAAAACAGCCTTAAGGGAGTCAAAATTTGATATTAAAGCTAGCGGCTTAAGTGAGGAATCAGATGAAAGGGCTAAGCTCAGCTTGAATTTCGGAATAAGCTTGGACGTCGAATTTTTGTACGGGACCCTTGGTGGGCAAGCCCTACTCGCGCTTGTCCAAATTTTTGTTTTTGTTTTGAGTTAATCTATAAGTAAATAGATGATTGTGGTGTTGGTAATGTATGCAACGAAGAGCCCCTTCTCCTCCTTGAATTATTAGGTACCCAATAATTTGTGAAAGGCTTGGCTCTTTGGTTTTGCGTAAGGACGCTCGCTCGCGTGCTTTCTCTATCACATTGATCATGGAGAGTGTTCTGACAAAGTCTTTGAATTGCTTTTGTGAGTCTTTGAATTGCTCTAGCTGCTCAATACTTTACAAACTAAAATAAATTATCCACACTATCTTGCTAAGGACATTCCATTACTCTCTCTGTCGGTTCACCTTTTTCGTAGGAACGTCCTCCCACGTAGTATTATCGAGTTGGGACACTATCTCTCTCCACTTTGAAAAAACTTTTAAAACTTCGACATTGTTTCTACCTGTAGCCCTACTATTGTTCACTTGCCATCAGGTGATAAGTGTACGGGTGTACACTCGTTTGACTTGTCTTTTCCAGAAAAAAATGTCGTGGCGCAGCGACATAGAAGATGCAATTTTACGCGTTAAACATTAAGAACAATTCATTTGTCGTGTCACCAGTATTCTAGAACATTACTCTTACTTCTTTTAATTTTTCTAGATTGATAAATAATTTACCTTTGAAATGTATGCTAAGCATGGTAAGCAGATAGAGATCCTATTGCCCAGACATTTCTTTCCCCACTTTCTGCCAAAATTCGAAATATTACATGTTGAGAGCCCGAACTAAATGGTTTGCAATGTCTTACTATAATTATTAAGAACTAAAATCGACCCCACAACCGTTTCATAGTATAACACTCTCTCAGCTCCAGTTCACCACGTTTGCTTTTGAAATACATAAATTTAGACAAATTAAATGAAAATTATCTATTCAGTGCAAAATAATAAAATTACGCTCAGACAAAACTACTTCTCGAAAACTGTTCTCAAATTAGTGAGTTTATACTGAATGCCAACTAAATTTGATATTACCTAACAGCTCTATGAACTTTTCGCATATATAAGTAGTTTAAAATTTTAATTAAAATTCTCTATACTAATGTCAGTAAAAAAGTTTCCGCCGGCGTTAACTTATATAGGAGGAATGAAACTTGGCCCGCTTAAATGCAAATGCAAGGTGTGGAATAGTAAAACATAGGTCGAAGTTGTTTAATTATAGAGTAAAAATTATGAAAAATTTGTGATAAGTTAGTCTTTATATAATTTCTTTCATGAACATCCGAGCATCGAGAACCAGGTGACTTGACATAAGACTTCTGTCTATTTTTATATGGTGTGACTGGGACAAACATTACAGTTTACATTTTTATTTATGTTAATGTTATTAGGCATCCGCTCGCGGCTTCGCCCGCTTTTGATCTGAATCTGAATTACTTTCTAATGAATAATCATTTTAAAGTTAATATTGTTAGCATAAGTTACTTATAATGTAGTAATAGGTGTCACTGTAATTACGAGTACGTCATTTGATATTGTTTCCATTATCGATTGTATTAAGTAGCGGTAGTGTGCTGCGTCTTTTCCGGTGGATTTCCAATATAAGCACAAACGACACGGCACTCGTGTTCATTACGTTCTAAGATATTGTCAAGACAACTTGTCATTACAATTCATATTTCAATATTGTGACTACGAGAGTATATGTGTATATAGCAAGTGTAAATAAATTTATTGTAAAAGTTGGATTTTGTGTCTGATTTGTTGGTTCGCCTAACAATATTCATTGAAAATTAAAGTTTTACTTAAATCAATAATAAAATAATTTAGTACCAATTTTGTCAAACCAACTACTTCAGATAAATATACATTTTTTTTAAAAATCTATTATATTGATAAAAAGATCCACAATGTTAAATTTTCTCATATACCTTTTATGTACAGAGAGCGACCAGATACAATTTTATTATATGTATATATTATGTTTTGTACCACAGAATGTATACAATTATATAAAACTCTTTCTAATAGGCTGACAATATACAGCTGGAAACACGTAGCGTAGAACGCTGAAATTTGATATGTTTTTCCTTGGGAAGTCAGGGGTTTAAGGAAGGATTTTCCAAAATTCATATGGAAATAGGAAAACACGAGATTTTAAGTTTTATTTATTTTTATCTCTTTACTAACTTTTTAGTTTCACATTGTATCCTGCATATATCAAGGAACATGCGATGAGATTTTAGTTATAGTTTACGTAAAGGCGTCGCGGGTTACAACTAGTGCAATATATAAATACACGCCAAGCACAAACAATATTTAAACAGAAAGAACGGTGAGCTACGAACTAAGTTGCATTTTACAAAGAAAAGCATGTTGAAAATATTTTATTTGACATTTTAAATGTGAACTACTGCAAACATTAAATTTAACGTCGCGGTATTGTAAATCCTTTTTATATTATAAAAATGTATAATGTATTTAAATTTTGTTTATATATTACTATTTGTTTACTTAGAAAATTTTAACTCGTCGCGGCGCAGTGGAACAACGTCTGGCTGTCAACGCGACTGTCATTGGTTCACCGCCCGGAGGAATCAATTGCATTCATTTTCCCGATCTGGATAGTCAAACTAGACACGGCGGTTTCAAATTTCGAGACATTCCGTGTTGAGTGGCGGAACTCAACGACGCATTTTTTATCGCTGTCAGATCGAGGAAATGAAAATGTTAAACATTTAATTTCCTCGATGGGAATCGAACAAGAAATAATTATATTTATAGACACCTTTATTTTACAGACCTTTATTTTGAATATAGAATTGTAAACACTGTGCGTGCACCACCTGTTCCAAGCAATATCATGAACATTTCTTTATGCATATTCTCATACAAATCCATTACAAAGTATCCTCACAAATAAAATGTACTAACATTTGGGAAATGGAAAAGTCTTGTCGGAAGAAATTCCAAATTTATGTCTTAAGTGAAACTGCTTTCAAAATTCGCTTTATTTCGTTCTGGACGTTATATTTAATATTAGGTTAAGATGCTACAATTGTATAATAAATTTATTTTCGTTTCTTATTTATTATAGTTTAATTTTAATTTAATGTTTTTAAATAATTATATAATTATACAACGTAACAACACAAGGTACAACGTTGAGGTCTGTGAATTCACTGTCGCGGGTTTTCTGGGAAATTGAGTGGACCAAATGGACCAATGGACCAAATGAGTGGACTTAATGAACCAATGGAGTGTCTTAACACTAACTTTCCTCTGCCTATCTTCCCACTTACGTAAAGCTAAAAAAATGAATGTTACAACATAAAGATGTAACCTAGAAGCTAGTCGTGGCGCAGGGGTACGAGCGTGCGATTCCCAATCGAATAAATTAAATATTTAATATTATCGTTCCTTCGCTTTGATAACAAGCCAAAGCGCGGCGTTGGGTTCCATCACTCAACACACAAGCCCTCCAAAAGGAAAATGTCTTAAAGGGAACGGATTCTGTTAACACTGCCTACGTTCCCAGGTTCCCTCTGTCTACTCTGCCATGAGCGGGATACAGCGTGAAATTAAAAAAATAATATAACCTAAATTTACCGTTATAAACAACCGACTTAAATCTAAAGAAAAATAGTTGAATAGATACGTAGATATTATGTCAATATTAATCCAAGCACGAAACTAATAAAACTTCGTTAAAACTACTACAGTGGAGGTACAGTTATTCAACGTTATTGTATTTGTTTGTTCGACGGTCGTATTGTAGCCGAGAATATTTCATTTACCAAAGTGTAAATCATTTAGTTACTAGTTTGTTGCATATAATGAGTTGGGATATTTTACACTGAAGCTGCTGCCTAGGTTTAAAGGCGGAATTACACTAAGTTATTTCTATTATATTAAATTGCGGCGTTTAGTTCCGCCACTCACCACGCAATACATCCAGAATTCGGTGAAAATTGGAAGCAGTGTCTTAGCATTAGGTTCCCTCTTATTTTTTTATTTTGTTTGTCTATTTTTGGCTATTATATAATAAGAAATTTAAGCTAAGGGCGAAGCCGTCTTTTGACCGCTTCACATATTTTGTAGATTTTAAAAGTTACTTATATCATACTGTTATATATTTTATACATTGTATTTTTATTCTTCTTATATATTCTTCTTATATATCAGCAAGTTAAAAAGAAAGAAGTCCTAGTGTAATGGTTAGTTCTTACCCTGAATTACGTTTTGAGTAGCGGAACTTAACACCGCGAATTGCCTTGCCAGAGCAGGAAAGTGGAACCCGAACCTCCAACGCTGTCCCTCAAAATTCAAAATGATATGCAAAATTAAGTAAGTGAGTGCATAACAATCTTTAGCCAGTAGTACTTAATTGGAGCTCGCTCAACTTGTCTTAAAGTCGGCGTCGGTTCAGTTTTATTGCGCTGGACTCTAGAGAATAAATTCATTATTTTGCATAGTTTTATTTATTTCAAGAAATGGTGTAACTAGAGTTGAATGTTTGAGTTAGCCATTTAATTTGTACTGAGAACTGTTATTCAGTAGATAAGATAAATAACAGAAGCAACTAATTTATCTTATCGGGTAGATAGGGAAGGCAGAGGGAACCTAGTGTTGAACCAATTTTCGCCTAATTTTCGATACTTGCGGAGCTCAACGCCACGTTTTGTCTTGTTACCAAAACGAGGAAATAGAAAAAGTCCACTTCCCCAAATGGGAATCGAGCCGCAATCGTTATTTGTAGATACTTTGGTAAATTGCATAGTAGGCTTATCTTTCTATAAAGACAATTTTTCGTCTTCTATCTATGTAGTGAAACAGTCATATTATAGTAATAATGTCTAGTGTTACTTTCGATTTTCCTGTCACACTGAATTCAAGATTTTGCATGTTCGTTGGCGGAACTGAACGCCGCACATTGCCCATGCACTATATTTAATTTAATTCAAAATATTTCTGTTTCGATATCTACAATCATAGCATGCTCTCTGACACCACTAACTGTTTATAGGTACTATAAGAAACTTCCTTCTAAGTTATTCCATTCACTAAGACCTTCTTCTTCTTCGTGTCAATGCTTGGAATTTTATATCATATTTTGCCAGTATTTAGCCACGTTGACTGCGGTATCTGTTGCCCTGATCAAGTCGTCATATGAACAGGTGAATGGACTAAGACCTACATCTTACTTTATATTATAGTTCTATGGCCTAAATAATACAATATATATCAAAAAATGCGTAAAAGAAAATGGCGAGATAAATATATCGTTCCTCCGAATGGAAATCAAGCCCACGACCATTGCTTGTTTACAGTCAGACGCACTGTGCCACGATGACCAGCTATATCTTTTATATTGTCCTAATACGCAATAAAGTAACAAATTCTAAACTAAGCCGAGGTCATAAATAAATTTTAGTGTATTAACAATGTCGATTGTATGAGGAATTATCGTTACTGCTCCATTTTAGATTAGGTACTATTGAGTCTACGTTATAATCTAGTTTCGTACTATAATCTATTGCAAATTTTGTGTTTTACATAGATAAAGGATTGGAAATAACGTGGAAAAGTTATATTGCATTTAGAAATATTAAAATATCGTTTAGGCGTAGCGAAGTAGGAATTGAGATTATGTTGGGTAATTTGGTTTTAGTTTCACGCTGTATCCCGCACATTCCGCATAACAGTGTGGGCAGAGGGAATCTGGGAATCTAGAGTTAACATTAACACTACCGTTCGCTACTTTCTGCCGAATTCTTAAAGCATTGCGTAACTTGCCTTATTACCAGAGCGAGCAAATGAAACTTTTAAATATTTTTTCTTCATGAAAAAGAAGAATGAAGCAAAAAAAGTGTATAGAAAGTTCTGGCTACAGTTGACTTCCCAAGAAGTCATAGAAATTCAAGTTAGTGTATCAAAAGCAAATCTAAGTTGCTGTGGCGGTTCGTTCTTTTTAATTTTAAACTTATCATAACTTTAGGTAAGTTGAGAAATATATTCTTTTTCATTTTTCATTTAATCTACACCACATTTAGAATATAAATGATAATAAATTTATATATAATATGAAAATATATTTTTAATAAGTTATTATGATTATTAAATAAAATGCAGAATTGAGTTCCGCGACTTAACGCGCAATATCTCTTATTCGGTGTTACAACGAATAACGAAGTGTTTTTTTACTAGATCTGTTTTGCCTACCTTGCTTTTGCAGAAAAAATGTTTTCTTTTTTATATATTATTCTGACCATACTTAAACTCAAAATGTTAAATACAATGTTATTCAAAAGATAATATTTTTAACGTATTTAGAGGCCGTAGCGGTATAGCAACGGTAAACACGGCATAAGTGGGTTCGATTCTGTTTGCTCCATTAAGAAGATGAAGCCCGGTGTTGAGTTCCACCACACAGCAAACTATATCTTGAAAATGGAACAGCATATACAGCATGAAGCTATGAAGAAAATAAATTATTTTTATTGAAAAAAAAACCAAAAAACTTTACTACTTGTCGCCACACTTACTCTTTATAACATTATCTTTATATCAACATATTTTATAAAATAACTCTATTAGAAATTATATAACAAGTTGATTTTCACACAGATCACAATGACCCTTATAAATGGCATCCTAAATCAATCGTACGATTGGAAGTAGAATTAATGGCCTCGAAATGTTTAATATTTGTTCATTTGTACGTTAAATTTGTTTATATTGGTTTCTATCTTATTTTTTCTATGCTGTTTCCAGTGCGATGGAAATAAACTGAAATTAAGAACTTTTGGTGTGTAATAGATATATGATTCGTTATTTTTAACAGTCTTAAATATTTTTTTTTATGAAAAGTATAAAAATGAGGCCAGTCGTGGCGCAGGGGCATAAAGTGTGACTGCAAAATTAACTGGTTGTGGCTTCGATCCTCACTCGAGGAAATGAAATGTTTATTTACATTCATATTTTCATTTCTTCGCTCTGGTGTCGAGGTAAAGCGCAGCGCTGAGTTCCGCCACTCAACACGCAATGCCCCCAGAACTTAACTCTAGAATATATAGAGCCTTTGCTCTACCTATTCTAGATAGATACAAATTCGAACTCTATTTACTCGAAGAGTTAGTTAGAGACGAAATTTATCAGTGATTTGTCTTCAACCGCAAGACGTGGCGTGTCCGTGCCATATAAATTAGTGCACCTGGCTCTATAATTAAACGATTGATAGGTTGATGCGGAACATTGGTCATTATTTGTGTAGGTTAGGTACCAGTTGCAAAGTGTAAGGGTATTCTGAATTGTAGTTACGGATTCAAATTGATTTTTAATTCATTTTTAATAAGTCGACTTGTGACTATGAAACTAAGTAATAAAATTTAAGAAGCTGAATTTGACCTACTTACAGTTATTGTATTATAAAACTTGGTAGTTAAATGTCGCCGTTACGGTTCGTTATATTATAATACGATGTCATGGAGCTGGTCATCATCAGATGAAGCCAGGATATGATCCGGGCTAGGTAATGGAACCAATGGGAAAGTACGATGTTTTAAACAATAAAAATATAGCTAACAAATTAAAAAATCAACTAACTTCTTTTCGAAAAAAGGAGACGAAAAATATTTTTCTTTATTTATAGATTTTCTTCATAAATCTTAGATGAATTAAGAAAGAAGAAGTTATATATACCTGCGTCTTCGAAATAAAATTGCTATTATTAATACGTAAGAATATTTTCGTTTTTATTATTTATTTGGCATGTGTTTATGTCGAGAGCTGTGTGTTTCAGTGAAAAAAGTTAATTTCCTTTCGTTATGGCGTTATTTGTAACGGAAATTGAAACACGTTAAGATGATTGCGTACTATACGGGAGGTGTTAAGATATATGATTTTTAGCAACCTGTTATTAGCTTCACTTTGTATCGCTGCGAACATTAAACATAATCAGTAAAAGCATACATTATTCTCTTCACTCTCTTAAACACCTTCAATTTTTTTTTACTCATTTGCACTAAAACCACTCTTGCTCAATTTCTACTTCTGCTATTATTAGATTACGCTGATGTTTTTTATCCTGATGCTGAGGAGAATCTCGATAAACTTGACCGACTTCAGAATTTGTGTATTCGTTTTATCTTCGGTTTACACAAGTTTGACCATGTGTTTGATTTGCGTCGGCAACTGACGCTGTATCCCACACACAGCAGGGTAAGTAAAGGGAACCTAGTGTTAAGACAATCTGAATTCTGGAGGCATTGCGTGTTGAGTGACAGAACGCCCCTTATCTCGACACCAGAGCGCGGAAATGGAAATATAAATTTTAAATAAATATTTCATTTTCTCGAGTGGTCATCGAACCCATAACCAGTCGGTTTACAGTCACACTTTGTACCCCTGCGACAAGACTAGCCTATCACAATTTTTTTAACATTTTTAAATTGTCATCTCCTCCTTACTTGAAGGAGCGTTTCCAATTGGCACTTTTAAGTTACAGACCTGTACGCTTCTGTGTCACTCTGAGGAAGTTTGAGTTTCCTATATTTAATACTTCTTTCTATGAAAAATATAAGCGCTTATAGAACTCACTTCCTAACTCAATACTGGCTTGCAATCCGTCTAATACTTTTAAAATCATATTAAAGCAACATTTTCTTAACCTCAATTAGAATATTTACTATTTTACGTTGTCTTTTTCTTTATTAATTTATTTTTTCTTTTTCAACTTCTTTATATCATTGTATATGTATATTTATATTTTTGTATGGTATATAATTATAGTGCTTATATATTTATAAAGATATAGTTATATTGATTAATATTAAGTATATTTGTGTGTATGTTATGCTATTATTGTTATTAAGGTAATATTTAAATATCGCATTCGTTTCTCTTAACACCTTCATTCAAGGGTTTCTGGTAGAGATCTCTTTTAGATATAAATTATCCGTTGTACACATTATTTTTACTATTATATGTTTCCTGTATTTTCTTTTTTGTGTGGTACATAAATAAATGAAAAAAAAATTCTTACGATGACTTTTTTTATGATGAATTGAAAGGTTTTTGCTGCAAGGCCGACAACAAAGTGGTTCTATAAGGAATTCGTTATTTTTATTTTTGAGACGCTGTCCCCTAAAAAAGTAAAGTAAAGTACGCGTCGTACTCAACACACCAATTTCATGATAATGGAAGTAAAATTTAAAAAACTTGACAAACTAAAGATTGTGGGGGCGATTTTAACTTGATACTTTTACATATCCTTGACGATGAAAAAAGAACAATAAAAGGGCCTTGAAAGATGGACAAACATACAGACAGACAGAAATTATCATAGAATTATTATAGTTCTGGTTTATTTTTCTTTCAAGGTACGGAACTCAAAAAAAAACACTCAGCAAGCAATGATAGTCTTATGTAAGTTACTTATGTAAGTCTTAGGTAATTCTATACGAATATTCATGATTCTTGATTCGAAATCTGGCACAGAGTAAATCTCTTAAAATACCTAAAAAGATTTGTTAAAATAATGAATAAATCTAAAAACATATTAAGAACCCAGA
>DWQW01005991.1:0-16966 GCA_018249695.1 Heliconius erato demophoon
TAGCAGGGAGGGCTTTGTGAAAAAGGGTACAAAACTGATATTTTTGAATATTTTAACCAAATTCTTAAGGATATCAAAACTTTTTTAACAATTAAATTTTGTCATCCATCAGGCGGAATGGGTGGGAGATGGACAATGACGCGGTTTAACATTAGATAATTTCCGGCTAACCTACTTTTGGGAAAAAGAGACTCCTGCACAGATTTTGAAAGATGTTAGGTGTAAATAATGTATGTACGTCCAGTACAAACAAATGAACGAATGTATATGCACAATCGTGTATGTTCTTAGCAAGGTGATAAAATTTGCACCTACGTCAATGCAAAGCTAACATTAGACTATAAATATTGATTACTATGTTTTGAATTTCTATAGTTTGTTCTATAGTATAGATTCAAACTCAGGTTGACTCGCTTTAACTTATTTTCGTATTATAGCCAAACGATAATATATTTTTTAATTAAAAGTATCCCATGTTATTTCGAATATCTCTAAGAATATATGTCCAATCTGTCATGATAATCGGTTGAGTAGTTTTGGTGGTAAAGCGTTACAAAAAAACTTACATTCACATTTATAATATTAGTATGCATGATGTTAGGTTTGTGTCACAGGAACCAAACAGTTACATGCCCCATTTTTGTAGAACAGAATATCTGTATTATTCCGATTCTAATAGCTTTGATTTTATGTAATATTACGATAACATTGTTTATGTTTTATGTAAAAACTAGTCATCCGTCTTTAACATGTAAAATTCCGTTTTTCCCTGCTCCCATAGGAATTTCAGGTAGTCCTCTCTCTCTTTCTCTCTTTGTGCTCCCTTACATTTCAAGAAACTAACATTCCAAATTTGTGTACGCCGCGCAGTTCCGGCTTTGCGTTGTTTATGAGTGACAGTATTACGTTACAAAGATTAAGGCAGGATTCACACTGTAGTACCAGTCAGGGTTCGCTCTCTGTCTCGGTGTGATTTTATAATCTTGTATCAGAAATATTCTTATATGATATAATATGATAGTAAAGGAGAGACACAAGGAGTGTGTCTCATATAGAATATTTTTAGGAAACTGAGATAGGACCGAGAACGTAACCTGCCTGGGACTTTAGTATCAATTCTACCGAAGGATTTTCTTTTGACCACTCTCGACAGACCAAATGCGGTGTAGGGTTACGCTACACAAGTCTCTGCGTTGTCTCTCTCTCAAGTGTTGTAAAGAAAATGTTCTACAATTACAGTTTTTTTAGCTTCACGCTGTATTCCGCATGTAGGAGTGTAGGAAGAGGTAACCTAGAGTTAAGATACTCCGCTCCCCACATTCCTCCGAATTTTGAAAGCATTGCGTGTTGAGCGGAGGAACTCAACGCCACGCTTTGCCGCGACACAAAAAAATCAATATTCATTTCCTCGAGTGGGAATCGAACCCACAACTTGTCGAATTCACAGCTACACGCTTGTGCCTCTACGCCACGACTGGTCTGGCCTCACCTTAACATTCATTATTAAACATAATAAAAATTGTAGTTTTTTTTTACAACTACAGTAATGTTGGCAGTGTCAAAAGGTTATTTTACTATTAATTAGCATTTGGTTACAAATCAACATATAAATGACTTTGTATCATTTTTAATGGATAAAATGTAAAAATGGCTGTCGTCATAATAAATGCGAAAGAGTTCAAATCCTACTTGGGGATGAAAAGGGCAACAATTAAACTTACAAAAATTGCGTGGTAAACGGAGTGTCTTAACACTAGGTTCCCTCTGCCTATCCTGCTATTTGCTGGATATAGCGTGAAGCTATAAATGTTATGTGAATTAAATTAAATAAAAAAAATCATATAAAAATTGTTCTTTTTTAACCGACTTCTGTAAGAAAAGGAGGTCATCAATTCAACTCTTCAATTTTTAATGTTTGTTACCTCAGAACTTTTGACTGGGTGAACCGATTTTGATGACTTTTTTTATTTGAAAGCTAGTGCTTCCCGTGTGGTCCCATTTTAAAAGTAATACGTACTTTGATTTTGTTATACAAAAATAAATAAAAAAATTTTATAATGTGGAAGTCGGTGCCAAGTAAAACAAATAGGCTTAGTAATTAGATATTGTAATAAGATTGTTATAGCATTAGCATGACATCGACTTCAAAACTATAAAATCATTCTTTAATTGTTTTTGTTTAACAAAATTAAAGTACGTTTTACTGTATATTAAGTAAATTTATTTTTTATTTTTTACTTTATTGTTTGAAATCGGTTTTTTTTGTTAAAAAATATTTTTAATTTTTTTAATAGAATAGGTAGTTTATATGAGAAAATATTGTTTTGTTGTTGACAGCAAAAATTTACGACACTATAAAGCGGGCTATAAATTTTACAGAATAACTATGTGCGGACATTTTTTCGACTATTTTTTAAATAGACATTATTTAATAAATTTTACCTTAAAAAATACTTTTTTTTATTTTTTACTACCTGCTATGTGCTATGTGCGATAGCAGGGTAGGCAGAGGGAACTTTGGAACCTATTGTAAGACACTCTGTTCCCATTGAGATAATTCTGTTCTCCACTTTCCTAAGAATTCGTGGGGCATTGCGTATTCAGTGGCCGAACTCAACACCGCACTTTGCCTCGACGCCGGAGTGAAAAAATGAAAACATTAAATATTTCATTTCTTCGAGTGGGAATCGAACCAACAAGCTGTCGAGCTCACAGTTACACTCTTGTGGTCCTGCGCCATGATGTATATAGAGTTAGTCCCACTATTAAAAATTAAATAATATAAACATTAAATACATAAAAATTAAATAAATAAACATTAAATACATAAAAAATAAATATATAAAAATTCTATACATTTGCATTTTAATTATAAGTTTTAAATTGTTAGCATCTCTATAGGGATGGGAAAATAAATTTAAATTGTAAACCGGCGTATAAGAATTTTAAGTTAGGATCGTATGGCGTAGGTTCATGAGTTGCTACGTAATTTTTTTTCCTTCTCTAATAAATATATTTTTCTTTCTTTAGTTTATAGTAAAAATAACAAACTGTAAGAAACATTGACAAAGTTTTAAAACAAAAAACAATTTTTAATACATTCACCCGAATATTTGCTTGTTTTAAAAATGTTTGTTTCTAAAGAAAAGCCTTAGGCTCTCTTTTCAGTTATCAGCATTAAGTTATTAAGTAAGCCAAACCGAGATATTACTAATATATAACAAAATACAGATAGTTTCTTTATATTAAAATATGATATCGAGTAAATTTTATAATGCATTTTTAAATACTGTCTTATTTATATGGTTTTATTAAAGAAATCAAAAACTCACCCACTGTCATGAAAAGTAATTTACAGCCAGGTTCAAAATGATACTTTGAAGGTTCGGTATAGTGGAGTCGGTGGAAGATGAGATCGTATCCTTCATGAGACTTCTCCGGCAGATAGGAAAACTCCCTGTAAAAAAACATGAAATTGAAACATTATTTTTTCTAAATGGCGACGCATATGTACCAGTAGAGCACTAATCAATTCGCCAATATTACTTTTTATGAACACCACCTCAAGGATTTTGTAAAAGCAGGTTCACACATAGTGCAGGAGTAGACGGGGAGAGCCTATTGTTAAGACACTCCGTTCTCCACTTTTGAGTTGCGGAAACTCAACGGCTTTGTCTTGTTATCAGAGCGAAAAAACATAAAATGACTCATTCGTCCTAAGAAGAATTGAATCCACAACAGTCGCGTTAACAGACAGACGATATGTACATAGATGCGCCACGAATGCCTCAAAAAAAAAAAGTTAATCAAATTCGACAAAAATAATTTTTATTTCTGGCAACATATTTAAAAGGAGCCGCTATCTTGAATATAATAATTTGCACGATCAGTATTTATTTATTTAATTACCTATATTATAATATTTTTATGTCATTCACACAATTAAGAATTTAAATTTGTAGGAGTCGTTGCAGTTGTGTTCCGAATATCTTACATCACTATTTTTTTCTTTTTAGCTTTAGGGCTTTTTAACTTTTTTGCTTTCTTTAAGCTATTTTCGTTTCCCATTTTTAACCGAATTTTTGAGTCATTGAGTCTCAACTGGCGGAACTTAATACCGCGCTTCGCCTTGTTACCCAAGCGAGGAAATGAAAATATTAAATATTTCTTTTCCCTGAGTGGGAACCGAATCCACATCCGTCGCGTTTACAGCTCACAAGCTTGTATCTCTGCGTCTCGAGGGCCTGTATCCATCACTACATAATTAACTTTTTTTGCAGCTTCCCGTATAGCAGGATAAGTAAAGGGAACTTAGTGTTAAGACATTCTGTTCCCCAAGGACCGCCCAATTTATAGAACATTGCGTGTTGAGTTGCGAACTTTTCGCCGCGCTATGTTTACCATAGCAGCGAACCTGAGGGGGCATCGAGCTCTTGACATGAAAATCGTGAAAAATAAGTCCTGCTGAGTTTCTTGCGCCGGTTCTTCTCAGGTCTTAGTCAGTCTTAACTTTAGTGAACTGGTGATAAATTATTTGACGTTCAAAAAATGAAGCATGTAATTTCTTATTTTGAATAAAATTATTGACTTTGACCATAACGTTTTTAGTAAAGCGCTGTTCAACCGTCATCATAATAAAAAAAAAACAGCTTCACGCTGTATCCCGCACACACGCGGGGTAGGCAGAGGGAACCTAGTGTGAAGACACTCCGTACCCCTTCTGCCCAATTCTGGAGGCATTGCGTCTTGAGTGGCAGAGCTCAACGCCGCGCTTAACCTCGACACCAGAGCGAAGAAATGGAAATATAAATTTAAGTAAATATTTCATCTCCTCGAGTTGTCCTGTTACAGTCACACCTCGTGCCGCTGCGCCACTACTGGCCTCTCGTTTCTCGGCCTTTTGGCGAAGATCAAAGTGTCATAATAAATACTTAATTTATTTAATATTTTCATATAATACCATGATATTATTATGATACCGGGAAATGATTTAATTATTGTTGTTATATGTATATTATTTTAAAACCGGTTCTAATTTTATAACAACCTTTGCCCTATTCTAGCGATCCTGTTGCTAGATATAGATCTCATTTTATTGTGACAAACGAGGCAAGAGGAAATATATTTAATGAAGTATAAAATCTATAATACATATAAATACAGTATACTATCAATTACATTTGGATTCAAGTCCTGAGAAATAATTATATGAAATATAGTAGTTGCACTGATGATAGCCCGCAACTTCGTTTGCGTGAAACAAAACGTGATATCCTCTTTATTCCCGTTCCCGTTACATTTCATATTTCATATAAGAGCACAGAGGAGCCATAAGAAAGATTTTCCCGAAATTGTAGGCATTTCAGGAAATCTCTCTTATGCTCTAAGTTGAACCAAAAATATTCTTCTTATATTTCAAATTTCATCTTTCTACGCTACGTAGTTTCCGCTTTGCGTTGTCGGTTCGACACTTAGTAACGGAAAAGTTTTTATATCTGTAAATTTCCGCATAGAGGGGGCCGGATGGTCCATGCTCGAATAGAGCAAGTCCATTCAGAATGGTCTGATCTTTCTCCAGAATTTTTCCAAATGAAAAATCAAGCAAAAAAAAATAAAAACAAACCCTATATATAAAAGATGAGTTCGATACTAAAGTCGAGGTCTGACCACAAAATATGTCCAGATACGCCAATGGATTATCGCTAATTACTAAGTGACTGAGTGACTGACTAACGATTCTTGGCAAGTATAAAAGGACACTACTACAGTACTAAGAGAAGGTTCAGGTTACGAACGAACGGACGATTGCATTTTTCTCTAATAACGGAGAAAAATCTCGATATTCAGAGTACCAAGACAAAACGCGACGATGAGTACCGACACTCAACACAATGACTCGAAAATTGGGAGAGACAAATAATGGTAAACGGAGTGTCTTAACAATAAGTTCCCTCTACCTACAATCACAAATTTCCAAGAATAACAAGTTTTCTTGGAAAATTTATTACAGGTTATATATTATAAATTACCCACGATATAAATTTACATATCTATGTATAAAAATATATTAATTATTATTCATATTATATACATACATTGTATCTAAATGCACAGTTTGGATACTTCTGACGAAAACTGCCATCTCGTCCTTTGCGAAAATGACCATCTCTCAGAGACAAGGAGGCGATTTGCGCAATAGCGAAAATACTTCACATGAAACACCTACGAGAAAAATAAAGGAGACAAACATCGGACATGATGATCGGACACTGGAAGGTCCTCGGTTCCCCGAATAAAGGTCACAATGAAAGGATGTCAGAGGTCAAGAATCTTAGTAGAACAGAGCACAAGAATCTTAGGAGAACAGAGCACAAGAATCTTGGTAAACCTTCGAGAACACAGTATTGATAATACTGGAGGAAGATCACGTTATAAGCATGAGGCATCTTCCGGAGGGCATATGTTTCTCAGCACTTGACAGACAGACAGACAGACTGACAACAAAGTGATCTTAAGAGGGTTCATTTTCTCCTTAAAATGTACGGCCTCCAAAAATACACAAGAAACATGAATATTAGCTAGCTGGATTTGGATTGCTTTTACTTTAGTAAAAATATAATTTATTAAAGACAAAAAAATGTTTGTACACTGACGACATCTGAGTGTGTAGAAAAGTTTGGAAGGACTTAATAAAATACCAAAACCTGAGTACCTAAAACACAATAATAAACCCAACTTGTGTAATACCCTATAGCACTCCCGAGGAATGTAGCTTTCATATAAAACAAAAAAAATCCGATCAATAATTCCTGAGATCTTAGCGTTGAAGTAAACAAACAAACAGACAAACTCTTCCGCTTTATTATACTAGTATAAATAGTATAGATAAAAGTATTGGGATATTATCTTGTAAACCATCACCATATCGAAAGTGAAAAAATACAAATTTCTTTTAATACTGTTTACAAGGGTACATAATGATTAAAACTACCCTCTTTAGTCGTTCAAAAGAGAAATAAAAAAATTATAAAAAATATTTTTTTGTTTATATTTACAACAACTAAGCGTATAATATGTACGTATCCCTTTACCCACCATGGTTATGTGCGGCATACACCTAAAAAAATAATTATTCCATTTACTGGGAACCAAACCTACGACTATCGCACCTGGCACGCTGTACTGTGATGGCCACGACACCGCAATTTAATATATATATATATATATATATATATATATATATATATATATATATATATATATATATATGTAAATACATACATAATACTTATAAACGAATATACAAGCCTTGTTGATTTATATTAATTACTCCTTATAGCTTCCTGAGACGTTTCCGTGAATAAGTTTAATTAAATTATTATATTTTGTTGTTTATTTACATAATATTTTTTATCTTTTATTTTTTATCTTAAATGTACTACTGGCTTTTTTTGTACATATTAAGATGGAAATTCGTGGGTTCAATATATTCAAGGAGAAGTATCTAAATTAAAATTTAAAAAAAATAAAAAATAAAAGGCCAGTCGTGGCGCAGCGGAACGAAGTGTGACTGTAAAACCGACTGGTTGTGGGTTCGATCCCCACTCGAGGAGGTGAAATATTTACTTAAATTTATTAATTGCGTTAATTTCTGCCACTCAACGGAGTGCCTTAACACTAGATTCCCTCTGCTGTGTGCGGGATACAGCGTGAAGCTGTATAATAATAATAACCTGATAGTAACTTCCTTCGACATAAGTATTCGACAAATGTCCGATACATTATCTCAAGTATACCTATATTACAAAGGTTAAGGTTAGTTTACAGATTATTTTTTCAGCTTCACATGAGAACCCTGGTTAAAACACTCCCACTGTCCAATTACCGCTGTATTTTAGAGTCATTGCGTGTTGAGAAGCGGAAGTGGTTGTTGCCCAATTGGGAATTGAACCCAGAACTGTCGCGTTAATAGGCGCACGCTTGTGCCCACGACGACATCTACAGATTAATTTTGTTACAATTAATATATTTCAAACATTAATAAACACCGAAAATAAAGAAAAGATAAAGTATATTTTCTCTCGAAATTTACTTTTGCCATTTTTTCCCAACCTTTTTTTTTAACTTTACACGAACGTCGAACGTAAAGTTAAGACACTCCGTTCCTCGTGCACCGGCTAATTTACGTACATTGGTTTGTTCAATGCCGGAACTCAACTCCTCGTTATGTCTTCTTACCAGATCGAGTGAATGATAATAATTAATTTCCACCAAGTGGAAATCGAACCCATCAGTCAAGCGTACAGACACTGCTCTCTGCGCTACTACGACGACTCCCCTCAAAGTTTAATAATATTTCCTAATAAATTTTCGTGACAATAATTCAGTTATAACGATCCAATAGATACCTAATAGGGTGTACCGAAGACCATCTTTTTTAAATTATATCTTTAATTAAATACAAAAAAGTATAATTAAAAAATTAAATCAAATTAAATTATAATATAATAATAATTATAAATAATTGTATAATAAGGCCAGTCGTGGCGCCGGGGCACAAAGTGTGACAGTAAAATCGACTGGGTTCGATCCTCACTCGAGGAAATGAAATATTTACTTACATTTATATTCTCATTTCTTCGCTCTGGTGTAGAAGCAAAACCCGGCGTTGAGTTCAGCCACTCAACACACAATGCGTCCAGAACTCGGCGGAAAGTGGAGCACGGACTATCTTTACACTAGGTTCCCTGTGCCTACCGCTGTGTGCGGGATACAGCGTGAAGATTTTAATTCATTTCTTTCCTCCGTTGTGGAGGCAAAGCGATACATTGAGCTCCACCACTCAACACGCAGTGCTTCACGAATTCGGTGGAAAGAGGAGAGCGGAGTGTCTTAAGACTAGGTAATACTCTGCCTACCCCGCTAGATATGTCAAGCAGCATAAAACTGGGGAAAAAAAGAAAGACCACTACCGTGTATACAGTTTGGGACTGTCCTAAACTACTTTGCTACTTCTTACTAAGCTACTTAATTAATTTAAAAGAAATTCGATAGTATCTTATATTAATTATCAAATGATCAAGAAAAACTACTCTAGAAACCAAGTCAGGGTCAAATGATCCGCATCAATTAACATAAAGTATAGAACAAATATTTTACAATTGCTCACTGAATGGAAGGTTGTTTAGTAAACTAGTCGTATAATCGATTTGTAGTCTGTAGGTCAAAAAACAGCATTTGTTGTGAAGGAGGAATTTAATTTTTAACCAACTTCAAAATACATATATTCATATTAATATATTCAGAACTTATCAATCGGAATTGCTCCTTTAACATCCAATGTCTTTTATAAAAATATATTTTATTTTAAATAAATATATATAAGTCTGTCGGTTCTGTCACCCCACCCTGCTGTGTGCGGGATATGGCGTGACGGTAATAAAAAAAAATAAGCCTAAAAAATTTCAATTCTAAAGACCGTTTTCCACCGGGGGCGGGACGGGTCCATTAAGGATTACATTGACCTTGTAAGAAATGAAGATATTATTAAAAAATAATTCATTCCCCCAAATGGGGATCGAATCCACAACCGTCGCATTACTGTCACACCCCTATACCCCTGTGCCACGACGGCCTCATGAGGTGTAAATATCGCTATTTAATGTTCAAACATCCAGTTTTTGTATGAAAGTAAAAAAACGCAAGACCTTTGATATTTCCTTAATAAAACTATGTAAAACTCGTAAATTCTTGATTTATCAAATATTATACAAAAAAATTGTATAATTAATTAAACAGGATATATATTTCAATGAATTTAAATAAAAAAAAAAAGATTTACAAAGTTATTAAACGAATTTCGTTTTTTGGTTTGATTTGACCTTTCATAGATGTGGTTCTGGTTGGTCATGGTCGACTATGTACAATATTTATATAATTATATTTTCTTAAGCATTCCATTCCCCACTTACTGCCAAATTATCGAGACATTGCACAGGGTATGGCAGAACTCAACGCCGCGCTTTGTCTTCTTACCAAAACAAGGAAATTAGAATAAGTCAGTCATATTCCTGAATTGGCATCAAACCCACAATCATCGTGTTTGTCACTTAACAATATGCACCAATAAAAACAAGGGAAAAATGTCAACTAATCTAATTTCTCTTTCTTATCCTGATAAAAAAATTACACTAATACAATAACAATTTTTTGTTTAATAAATATTATTAAAAGGCATGCGCAGGATTTGAACCGACATATTTAAAATAATTGATAATATATGATATGTTACATTTATAAGCAATTATTAATATTTGATGATAATTTATCACGGTCACATTTTAAGTTAATTAAAATAACTATTAGTTAACCTTCACCTAATTTGAAAGATTTTAAAATTTAACAAAATGATAATCATTTTTACATATTTATAATGAGAGCTAATAAAAAATATAAATTATTTGTAAATAACAGATTTTTTTTCTTAATAATATAAAAATTGCACAAAAAGTCAATGTTGAAACGATCATCAGCTTAACCAGGCTTGGGTATTTTAAAAAATAAGAATCCACACTTGTCTTACTTTAAAAAAACATTATTTATATCATACATATCATATGATATAATATTCATATCATATGAATATTTTTCAGCTCCACTACTTAACACGCAATGTCTCCAGAATTTGGTGGAAAGTGGAAAACAAACTTGTCTTAAATAATATATAATGGAACACTTCATCCGTAACACGATGTTTTCAGGTTCCTTCTGCCTACCGTATCCTGCACACAGCAGGGTAGGCAGAGAGAACCTAGTGTTAAGACACACTGTGAATGACGGGTTTCCTCGAGTGGGGATCGAACCCACAACCAGTCGATTTTACAGTCACACTTTGTGCCCCTGCACCACGACTGGCCTCAATGATGGTTAATAAAATAAAGCTAATGTAATAGTGAATAAAATAAATGAAAAAAATATTTTTACTAAGATTGATAATAAGATCATAAGATTTATTAAGTACTAGCAACCCGCTTGCAAGCTTCACCCAGTTTAAATACATGATTATGATTTATTATATACATGATTATTGATTTACTAAACTGGATTGTTTTATTTTTTTATAAGGTAAAATTTTAAATATAATCATTTTCCTGAGTTGATTGAACCTACAGCCAGCAAATTACAGTCTGATGCTGTCCTTGATGTACATTGCACTGCAATGGCACCATATCCAATATTATTATTTGATGCAAATTTATGATAGTTACTTTACAATACGTATTGTTTAAGTAAATAAAAAGTAATTTGAGGTTGTATGTAATAGGTTCTCTTACAGTTAAAGACAAAGATGTGAAATGACAAAAAGAATATAATTTGATATACGGCCTAAATTGTATTTCAAATAATTTATTACAATTTACAATATTAAAATTAGTTTTTGCTTTAATATATTAAATCTTTTATTTGATATTTTTTTAATAACTTAAAATATTTTCTTTTTAAATATCTTTACACTTCTATATTTGGATAACCTGTATTTAAAATATGTTGTGTTGATACTACACTGCAGTTTTTTACTGTAGCAGTAGTGAACATTGTCTTTGTTTATATGTAATTTTTATGTTTGTTTCTAATAAAATTTAATTTATTTATTTTATTATATTACTAAACCACTTTAATAATTTAAACTTTGTGAAAATGGCTATAAAACAAGTTATAAAGAATGTCAGAGACTGAATAAAGAGATAAAGAAAAAATATGTATTTATGTAAAAAATTTATGAAAAGATAATAATTATATCAGGGGCTCTACAATTTGCACTTGATAGGATTAATAAATTATACAGATTGATAAATCTTATAATGAATAGTACTTATCTCAATACAAAATAGTCATTAAGATTAAATTAAAAATGAAGTGTGGGGCTTCAAAATACACATTCTTCACGCCGGAAAGTGGAGAAAAGAGAAATTAATCATCAGTTTATAATACCTATGCCTCATGAAAAGATATATGAAGATAAAAGCAAAATAAATAACTTACAATGCTTCTGTAGACGGCTGTAAATCGTCCGCACTCAATACTCTGTTGTCAAATATTTCTGGTGTATTTTTTCTAAGATTGTAATATTTTTCTATACACGTCTTCGTCTTCTCCACCTCTCCGTAACACGCATTATAGAACAAAAGCAATTGTTTATCAGATAAATCTTTAGGCACATATTTGGATTTGTCCAATTTTTGTGTCCATTCTTTTATAATGTTAAAATCTGCTTGAGAAAATATATCCATGGACGCAACGGCCGCATCATAGTCATATTCCAATTCAACCGGCATCATTAATAATTGTATTTGAATATATTATTTACGATATTTACGCGATACTTTGTCGGATGTAATACATCCAACCTTTTTGATGGTGAATTGACAACTGAAGTGAATGAATTGATCGCAAGCGCCACAGATTGAACGACCTTGATAAGTTTTTTTTTGCTGCAAGTCCCTGCCATTTGAGCTCTTACAGAATTGCCAGTTATAAAATTTAAAAAAATACATATATTTTTTAATTTTAATAAATAAATATAATTTTTAATCATTTCGTCATTTTTTATATATGAAAAAAGCAGCACAGGCAAAGGAAACCTGAAAACCTAGTGTTAAGACACTCCTCTACCCACTTTTCGCCGAATTTTGAAATTGAGCCGAAATTTAGTGTTGAGTGACCAAATTCAATGCCGCGCTTTGCCTTGTTAATAGAACAAAGAAATGAAAATATTATACATTTTATTTCCCCAAGTGGGATTTTTTACCAAATGATCTTGTTGATTATTATTTACGTGTATTATTTTTAATTTTTAGTATTTTATATACTTGCGAGATTAGTAAAGGTTAGTGCTGTTTTATAATATCTGCTCATTTAAAATTATATCCATAAAAAAAATTATAAATTTAAATTATATAACGTTCATATTAGACTAACCGAACCATATAGATTGTAAGTAATACTTATTGTGACAAAAATGAACTCTGAAGCATCGTAAGTAAATATATGTTTTATTTTATGTGTATAAAAGATAGCTAAAAATAGATTATACTTTTCAGGCAAAGCAATTTAGTTATAATTACACGTAAGAACAGATGTTTTCGTTTCATGAAGGCTTATTCCAAAACATTAATATTTTTGTTGACGCCGCTTATTTTGACGCCAATTGTGATTGTGAAAAATAATAATGTTAGTATCGACAATTTTTTTTTGGTACTTTTCAATTTTAACCTAAATACACATGGAATTGATATATACCTACTTTAAAGTTCGTCTTCATAGAGGTCAGTCAGTCAGTCTGAATGCTAGATTGTAATTTCATTTTCTCTCTCAATATTGTGTACTGTCCGGAATTCAGAAATAAACCGGAGAACGTATGGTCTCGGCACTAGGTTCCTTTTATCATAGCAGGATCCCTACCTTAAAGGAAGCGAGTCCCTCTTCTATTTTACATATTTATCTATATATCGACGCTGAGGCTCAAGCGTATGACTATCAACGGAACAGGTAGAGGTTCGATTTCCAGTCGAGGAAATGTAATATATCATATTTTCATTTCGTCGTTCTTACGTCGAGGCAAAGCGCTTCGTTGAGCTTCGCCACTCAACACGCAATGCCTTCAGAATTCGGAAAACGCAAGTGTCTAAATGGGAACGGAGTGTCTTAACACTAGATTTCCAGGTTCCCTCTGCCTACTCTGCTATGTGTTTGATACAGTGTGAAGCTAAAAAAAAATATATATATAATTTTTAGGCGTATCTAAGTTTCTATATTTTTCTGGTCACTTCTGTATATTGGGCTACGAATGTGCTGCATCCAGGAGTTACTTCTCTCATACCAATAGTATACATTACAATCATGGGAATATTCGACAGAAAACTATTAAATGTTGTGAGTACCAATTAGATATTATATATTTTTGGGGTTCCGCAACTCAAAAGGCAACGAAAGGAAACGGGACCCTTTTAGGAGGTACGGACGGATAACTAAGTAGTTGTCGGTCCGTACGTCCGTCTGTCAAGAATATTTATTTCGATATCGCGCGTAGGTTTGCGTGTAAAATTTCGTAAAGTTAAAATTGATATATATATATATACTGTACTTCGAGTTCATCTATAATCCTAAAATCGGTACAGAAGCAGAAGCCTCAGTGGGTGAGTCCAACTTGCACTTTACCGGTTTTTATTTTATTATGCATCTTCTATCATCCATATTAAGGGAAAGAAAAGCTTTTATGCTTGTTTTTTAGCTTCACGTTGTATTCACAACACAACGCCGCCCTTTGCCTCGACACCAGAGTGAAGTAATGAAAATATTAAATATTTTATTTCGTCAATTGGAAATCGAACCCATAACCATATTGTGCCCCTGCGCCACGACTGGTCAAGCCACTCATTTCAAAGACAATGTAAAGATATACTCGTATGTATTTGTAACTACAATCAGTTACCCCTAATAAGGTGTATGATAATTTCTAGATTAGCGTAAACAATTCAGTGTTAGATTGTTTAGGAGTTATGGTACTTATCATTGCGATAGAACAAAGCAACTTACATAAGAGGGCCGCTATAAAGATTCTGCTCACCTTCGGGTGCTCGCACTTCAGGCAAGTTTATGAGAGTAATACTTTATTGTTCCTTTGTTGATTTTTGAAGTTAATATTTATAAATATTTTTTTGATATTTTGGGCATTTTTTTTCAGTTTCACGCTGTATATGGCAGCACCCAGCAGTGTGGGCAGAGAGAACCTAGTGTTAAGATACTATGTTCCTCATTTTATGCCGTTTCCTGGAGGCATTGCGTGTTGAGTGGCGTAATTCAACGCCGCGCTTTTACATGTTAACGGAGCGAAGAAATGAAAATAAAAAGCCACAGCTGTTGCGTTTACACATACTTGTACCATTACGCCACACCGGCCTCATGAATATGATTTTTTGCATAATTTTATTTTTCCCGACTGCTAAGGAAGGGTTATGTTTTTCGCGCGTATCTTGTATGTATGTAATATTCTTTATTACCTCGTATCTCCAGAACCGCTGAACGGATTTACACATTTGAGGTATCGTTAGATTTGTATTAGCAGCCCAAGTGTTCTTAGATAGGTGACGTTAGTAAAAATAATCATGGCGGATGTGGTACGCCATTGGACTTAGTGATAAAAAAAATTTTCGTTTCGAATACTACAATATGGATATCAAATTCAAGAGCTTAATTTCTGGATTTCAAAAAGGTATATCATGATTATCATTATCATTATAAATTCTAACAAAAAAATGAAAAATAAAAAAATATTTGTAAAAACAAAAACCCCGACTGCATCAAACTAAAAAGAAAATAAACAAGCCCAATAGTTTATTAGGATTAATAGTCGGGACCTATAAGTATTTCTTCAATCAATGAAATCTTTACCAGGATCCCTGCATAATTTAAAGAGGTCCCGACTGTTAATCCTAATAAACTATTGGGCTTGTTTATTTTCTTTTTAGTTTGATGCAGTCGGGGTTTTTGTTTTTACAAATATTTTAACAATATATCATTTGTATTCCAAGATAGGTAAAGTAGAACTTGAACTAAAGTGTTAAAAACTTATTATACCGTCCAATAGCCGATTATTTTAAAAATAAGAAAAAAAAATAAATCTTAAGCTTACCGAAGAAATACCTTTATTTAAAATTAATCAGTTTCACACTGTATCCTGCACACAGCATTGCTGTGGGGACACTCCCCATTCCCCATTTTCTGCCGATTTCTGGAGGCATTGCGTGTTGAGTGGCGGAACTCAACGCCATGCTTTGCCTCGACACCAGAACAAAGAAATGCAAATATAAATTTAAATAAATATTTCATTTCCTCGAGTGGGGATCGAACCCACAACCTATCGCGTTCACAGACACACACTGGCGCCTCTGCGCCACGACTGACCTCGATAACATAAATTTCTTTACCACAATATACTCAAATATGATTTTAGCCCACAACCACTCCCATTATTTTCTTAAATGCAAAGAATATAAGCTTTACAGGTTGAGTTTCCTACTATTCTTCAGTACAATGGTTCTGTCTATGTGGTTCACTAATACCATGGCGTGTGGTATTATGATGCCTTTGGTGAAAGAAATTTTAAAGGAACTGGAAAAGGTACGTTTATCGTTTTAAAAAAGTTGCTAAGGTAAAAGATTACGGGATTCCGGGATCAAAATTCTATATGTTGTTCCATAATCTCTTCTATCTGCCAGTGAAATTTCTATAAAAAACTGTCCAATTATTTCGCAGTTAAGCCCGGACAAAAAGATAAATAAAAATAATTAAATAATAAAATCGTTTGTTTGTATTTAAGTATTGTGTTAATAAGAAGGCTCTATAGACCTACTTGAAAAACCATAGTGATTTCAAAATGAAAGACGGACACTGCGATTTTATTTATATCTATAGATTAATGTAGTAGTCGTAGTAATTATTATAGCGGCCAGTCGTGGCGCACGGGCACAAGCACAGAACACATATACCCAAAGGGTATAAGTGTATAACTGTAAATGCGACTGGTTGTGGGTTCGACCCCCACTCGACGAAAAGAAACAAAATATTTAAAAATTTCCTTTTTCATTTCTTAGCTCTGGTTGCGAGTCAAAGCGCGGCGTTGATTTCCACCACTCAACACGCCAGCGGCGTAACGAACGTAACTCGCGCCCGGTGCTAAATACCTTTTCAGCGCCCCCCAGACGAACATTTTTGCAGTTTTACAGACCTTTTGGCGCCCCTTTGTGAGTAGCGCCCGGGGCATGATGCCCCCCTTGCCCCCCCCCCCCCCACACTACGCCACTGGATAATATGGCTGGATATTTTAATCAAGAGTTAAAAAATAGATTGCAACTATATGCAATTTTTGCCCCATTTCATACTTGACAACCACATTTTATTAAAGTTG
>DWQW01005992.1:0-16966 GCA_018249695.1 Heliconius erato demophoon
GAAATTCAGACTCTTAAAAATATTTCATTGAATACGTGTTTCATGGTTTTTAAGAATTCACCCCCTAAGGGTTCAAATAAGGGGTTGAAAGTTTATATGGAAAAATCTTTAAATTGCCACCGATTTTCATAAAAAATTTAATTCAGACTGTTAAAAATATTTTATTGAATACGTGTTATTGTTTCGTGGTTTTTTTTAGAATTCACTCCTAATAAGCGGGCGAAGCCGCGCGCGCCCTCTTGTTGTTTTATAAAAAAATAGAATTATAATAGTATGTAGGTAAGACCCATGTGGCACAGTGAAACCGTCTCACTGGAAACGAGATGGTGCTTGGTTTGATAACGAAATAAATAATTTCCTATTAATTGAGGAATTTATTTTATTTTCATTTCTGTGACCCTTCCTGTAACCCACCAGATTCACTCTGCTTACACTCCTAAATGCGTGATAAAAAAAAATATAAATATATTTACAAATCTAACATTATGTCGGACAAATACAAATTCTTATTTAAAATTCTAATACATAATGTAAATATTGTACCGAAATAAGCTCAAAGTAAAGTAAAGTTATGAGTAAGTACTTGGTAAAAAGAGTTAATTTCTAAACAGAAATCGATTGCAAATACTTCAGATTTTCCTATTCTATTTTATGGCTGGTTAATAAAGTAATTTAGTTTAAATGCATATAGTGATTTTTTTTTTTAATTTTGCCTAATGCAACTGCATAAAATTGTCAAGCTTTTTAGGATTTTTCAGGAAGGTCTTCTTTTTTGTATAGTAAAAAAAATCGAAATGCTTCTAATAAACTTGGTATGGTATCCCGCACATAGCAGGATAGGTACAGTCAACCTGGGGACGCTAGTTTTAAAGACATTCCGATTCCATTAGAACTTAATTCCCCACTCTCCGCCGAATTCTAGAGGCATTGCGTGTTGAGTGGCGGAACTCAACGCCAGCGATCTAATAACTTTATTATATTTGACGTGTTAACTGATAGCCGGAATAATTTTAAATTTGTATATAAACATAACGTAGCACTTTGTTTAAGACAACTAAGAAAATAAAAGAAAAACTCTAGTACGAGGCCAGTCATGGCGCAGGAGCACAAGTGTGCGACAGTAAACGTGACAGGTTGTGAGTTCGATTCCTATTTGAAGAAATTAAATATTTTATATTTTCATTTCTTCGCTCTGGTGTCGAAATAAAGCGCAGTGTTCAGTTCCGCCACTCGACACGCAATGCTTCCAGAATTCGACGGAAAGTGGGGAGAGGAGTGTCTTAATTAACATTAGGGTCCCTCTAACAAGGTAGGCACCTTGTTGAAAGAAAAAAAAACTAAGAAAATGCATTTTAAAATGCAAGCTTCTACTCAAAGAAGATTACAAATAATCAACCCACCTTATATAATTCTAGAGTTATTATTTTATTAGTCATTAAAAAAGCTTAGAAAAAAAAGTTTAAATATCTCGACATTTATCCTTATAGACACACAAGGGGCCCGCTTTAAATTTAGATTTTAATTTTGTATAACAATAACATTTTAATTATTTGTAAATTATTATTATTAGTATTCTGCAAGTAGTAGAGTAGGCTGAGGTAGGTTATCAGTTCGATTCCCACTTTGCCACGTGGTTTTTTATATTTAAATTCCTTATTAGTGTAAAGAAAAAATTGGGGTTAATTTCAATAAAGAGGTTTAAAAGTACGGTGATGTATGAAAATGGAAACAAAAGCATAATATAAATTACTTTTACATTTATATATGTAATATTTTATTATATATATGTAAGAACATAACAATTTTCGTCAGATCATGTTCACATAGTGGCTATTGTAATAATAGAAATTCGTTTCTTCTTTGAAAGAGTTAATCCCTATAGAAATCATATAGTAGGCTTCTTAGTGTTCCTTAGAGTGTAATTAGAAAATAATCTTATAAAATATTATATGTAGGCTATAAAGACACACCGTTCCCTTTAAGACACTTCCGTTCCCCATTTTCCGCCGTTTTCTCGATGCATTACGTGTTGAATGGCGGAACTCAACGCTGTACTTTGCCTCGTTACCAGAGGTAATTAAATTTGATATTGAATATTTCATTCTTCTGAGTGAAAATCGAACACAGAACCGTCGCGTTGTGTACCCCCATGACGGCATAAAAAATATATATTGAAATTATTTTCATTTACCCGCTAGCTGCATCACCACGTATCAATAAGTTAGGTGGAAAGTGAGGAACGGAGAGTCTAAACACTAAGTTTCTTTTTCAACCCTGCTATGTGGGAACAAGCGTGAAGCGGTACTGCACTTTAATTTATTTAAAAACAAATCATTTCATAAATAAACACTAGTTTATTTATGAAATGATTTGTTTCTCTCAACAAAATATGTACTGAGCGTGCGAATGCATTCGCTTGGACTCTGAAAGATCTGCTTGTTGCATAATATGTTAAATATATAAATATATATATAGAAATATTATTTAATTTTATATAATATAATTTTCACTTAAATATATATTACTTTACTTTATTTTAATATATTACTTTGTTAATTTTAAAATTGAGTCTACGCTTTATTCTTTACGCGTCTCTCCGCTTTAATACGGAAATTGTGATATTAAACAAAGTATATTCTGTTCTTAAATTTTTTTTTAATATTACACAATTAAAACATTTTTTTAATAAGCATCTCAACTATTATAACAAAAAAAAATCGTGAAAATTTTCGAAAATCATTTCAAAAATTAAGACATTTTTAATTTAATAATTATATAAAAAATCGAACTTACCTCATAAAATATTATATCATTCCTATCACTCCACTACACACAAACTATGTTTACTGGTTGACAATTCAACGTGCTATGGTTCCGTGGGACGCCACTTTGCGCTTATATACTGTTGTCGGTGTAGCGTCAGCAACGATCGACTATATGGATGAATTTACATAAATATTGTATTGTATAGTTTTTATTTTTATACGTATTGTATTTAATTGTATTGAAAATTTAAATAAATAAATTTTGTTTTGGAAAGTTTTATCAAATTTTACTAATAAATATTAAAAAATAATAATAAAGGAATAAAAACCGGACAAGTGTGTGTCGGACTCGCTCACTGAGGGTTTCGTACAAAAATTGGAGACCTCGAGCTTTTTCTGAAGTTCAAGCTTAGCTTAACCAGAGCCCTTTCATCGGATACCTCACTTGAATTAGTGGCTTTAATACCAAAATTTACCTCCTTTTAAGGCTATTATTTTTTAGAATTATTTTATACATTTTTGGTTTACAAATTTATAGGTTTAAGATTTTTTCCCGAACTAGAATTACTACTTTGATTTCTTTTAAAAGTTTATATAGCTATAAACATGTATTTCGACAGTATGCGTTTATTGCGATATATACTACAATTTTTTTAAGTAAAAGTAGAAATACGTTTTTTTTTCAGGAAGTGTTGAGGTTGTAGTTCTGAGTATATAGCTAAATTTGAACTCGATTTCCCCAAGCATTCCTTAGATAAAGACTCTTGACAGACAGATAGACGTACAACAGTCTTGAAGTGATCTTATAAGCGTTCCTTTTTTTCTTTAAAAATTACGGAACCCTAATGAGGTAAATAACTAACAAATAATAAATAAATCGTTTTTTTACTTATTAATAATATGAATATGTATACAAAATATGCCTTAAAAATTAATAATTATTTACAGCAAAATATATAGAAATGATTTTGCATTACTGATAATTTAATTTAAAATTTCAAAGGAAATTTCTTAATGGCTGACATCAAATCCAGCTACTGACTATTACCGTGTATAGATTGAACTTTTGCAGCTACACCACTATCATTTTTAGCTTCACACTGTATCCTGCATATTGTAGAGTAGGCACAGGGAACCTGTGAACCTTGGGTAAAGACCATGCCGTTCCGATTAAGACACTTCCCTTCCCCATTTTCCGCCGGATTCTGGAGGCATTGTATGTTTTTGAGTGATAGAACTCAACACCGCGCTTAGCCTCGTTACTAGTTGGAAATGAAAATGACTTTGAAATATTTCATTACCCCGCGTGGAAATCGAGTCCACAACCTGTTGCGTCTACCTGTTGCGTTTACAGTCGGTTTCAAACTTTAGAACAGATTTTAATGCAATTTTTTCTTTGACTCAGTGAAACATGAGGATTTTTTTTAGTTTCACGCTGTATCACGCACACAGCAGGGTGGACAGAGAAAACCTAGTGTTAAGACACTTCGTTCCCCATTTTCCACCGAATTCTGGAGACATTGCGTGTTGAGTGGCGGAACTCAACACCGCGATAAGGAAGGTTTATACACATATTATAATAAAAAATTATCAAAGGCTTGTACGCGTTACAAGCATCCTCATTTCAACCATATTTCTGTGCCGGTCACTCATCTAAACGAGAAATAACGAAATACCTAACTAAAATCTAGTACTCTAGCGAGAGAAGCCGCGAGTCGCACAGTAGTATGTTTAATATAATATTTCATATATTTCCCAAGTGACCCTCCTGATCCCTTTGTACATTAAAAAATGTAATTTTCGCAGTTGGTTTTGGTCTTAGAAGTCTCACTTGCGTGCCAATTTTGATGAGCAACGCAATTAAAAAAAAAGTAAACAGCCCCTGTATAGTATAAACAACGTAGAATTAATTTTTATTTCTTCCTTTTATATAGATTTGTGAGATCTTTGTGTGTGTAGTTAGTAAATTTGATACTGATAACGGATGGTTGAGGGTTCAAATTCCAGTTGGGGCATTTTGCGTAGTTTAAAAAAAGGTTCGCGATTTATCCCCAGCGTCAGAGAGAATGGAGCAGCGAACCTTTGTCGCGTCTGCCACTGTCATCAACTTCTTCACATTTCCCTCTAGGAGTCCTCATGCTGTGACTTTCCTCAAGCATCATGTACTGTATTGTTGAAAGTCAACGGAGGTCTCTCCTTGAGCATATTAATATTTTTAAAAAACTGTTACGTTTTCTGCGTTAGCATTGTTTAGTATTGTTGTAGCAACACAGTGTCTTTGAAAAAGAATTGAGTTATTTTTACGCTTTCCTTTTGACTATTGTAAAATACGTAAGGTGCTTCATTTTACTTTAAATTCAATCAAATGAAAAAAAATTTTTTATTATATAAGTTTTATTTCAGAATTTATTGAGAGAAAAAAACCGGACAAAACTCTAAAAAGAGATCTGGAGCTTTCTCTGAAATTCAAGCTTAGCATAGCCAGAGTCCTTTCATCTGATACCTGATTTGAACTAACAGCTTTAAAACCAAATTTTGCTCCCTTTTAAGGCTATTATTTTTTAACGATTTAACCACAAATGTATAATCTTAAATTTTTCTGAACTATGTATTACCTGTAAATGCTAGCTGCCAAATTTCATAATTCTAGATCAACCGGAAGTACCATGAATTGTGATTCCCTTTATAGTGTCGAAATACGCGTTTTTTGCGCAGCCATATCTTTTTATTTTAGGGAAATGTAAAAATACGTAAAAGGAAATGGAAAAATACGATAGACTCTTGACAGACAGCGAAACAGACAGACAGATGGACGAACAATAAAGTAATCTTACAAGGGTTTCTTTTTTCCTTTAAAGGTACGGAAGCATAAAAATATAAAGACAATGTCAATTCTACATTTATATGTACACAAGTTGATAAGACCATCGTGGTGTAGTAGAAGAGAGTAGTGACTATACAATGGATGGGGGCCGTTCAATTATTACGTAAGCACGGTAGGGGGGCGGGGGGTATTGAGTTTGCTTATTTTTGACGTTTTCAATGAAATATTTATAAAAGGATTGCTTATTTTTGATGACATAGGGGAGGGGGGGGGATATTGACCAATATTTGCAAAGAAACCGCTTACGTAATACTTGAACGGCCTCTAAAAGGTGTATACCAAATAATTCATGAAATTATAAAAGTATTATTAATATAAACTAAATGACTAATTAAAACAAATATATTGCGCTAATTATTGTACAAATAATACATCAAAGTTATGACAAATGTTATTTTTTTGTGAAATTAATGAAGGTGTCTTTGGTGAGTATTGACGAATAACTTGGCTTCAATCAACGAGACGGTCCGCTACTAATGCGTGCCAATCTACAGATTGTTTACTTTTCATAGTATAAACGAGTAGATTTTCAGAACCAATAAAGTGAAAAAAAAACAACTTCAACTGAGGGAACCTAGTGTTAAGACACTCCGTTTCCCGATTTCCGCCGAATTCTGGCATTGCGTGTTAAGTAGCGGAAGCGGACACCAGAGCGAAGAAATAAAAAAATAACTAAACTAATAAAAAAAAATCCTCGAATGGAGATCGAACCCACAACCAGTCGCGTTTAAAGGCAAACTTTGTGCCCCTGTGCCTCGACTGGCCTCAATTAAAGTAAGATTATGAAAAATACACACCAATCAAATTGGGATTACCAGATCAAAGTTGGTTGTATATAGTGAACTCTTTATCAATTCCAACATTCATTTCCATTGAATTTCCTGGCAGGTTCTGTTATCAGTCTGTGCATGCGGTAATGAGGAGCTTTGATGGCTCTGGGCTTATGTACCACAACCGGCTCAGAGGGTAGAGGCTGAACACGATTCCCATATATTATTATTTAAAAAAAAAATGATAGCGTATGCTTCACACAATATTTCAATATATGATTTTAAAGAGCTGTTATGTTTTGGTCATATATCGAAAAGTATACAAAAATGAAATTTCTAATTAATGGATTTAAGTATCACAAAAGTCAGTGAGAAATATTTCCAGCTTTCACCAGAAAGAGCTTTACATCATTAAGTTCAACCAAGACATTAACTCTAGTACTATTTATTAAATTTAAAAAAAAAATTAATTAAAAAAAAATTATAATTTTACTTTCGATAAAAAAGGTATAAAAAATATCGGTCAAGTGCGAGTTGGTTTCACACAACAAGGGTTTCGTAATAATTTGTTGTAGGTCAACCAAAAGTGCAACTTATAAAAATTGAAAAAGTTAAATTAGCGGGATATTTTATATGAAATGAACTGCAAATATAAGTTAAACACAGTCAACATAAAATACTATCTCCACCGTGTGCATCTTTTGTATTTTGGTAATAAATTCAATCTATAGTCATAAAATGTATAAAGAATTTTAACAATAGCACCTATACTGAAAGGCCATTGAAATCATGATGATGATAAATAAATACTTTTACGTATTTCAAAATATATAAATGAAGAATTGTGTCGGACAAAATGAGCGGAAAATCATCACGCATTCGGCTGTTATATGATTTTTAAAATCATTATTGCTACAAGATTATTTTAAAACAAATTTTGTAAAATAACTTACTATTTTAGTTATTATATTTTTCGTCTTTACATATTATGATATGTTTTTTTAGTTTCACAGTAGGCAAAGGTAACTTAGTGCTAAATCACGAAAAGAGGTCAGTCGTGGCGCAGGGGCAGAAAGTGTAACAGTAAAACCGACTGGTTGTGGGTTCGATCCCTAATCAAGGAGATAAAATTTTTACTTAAATTTAAATTTCCATGGTGTCGAGGCAAAGCGTGGCGTTGAGTTCAGCCACTCAACACGCAATGCCTCCAGAATTCGGCAGAAAATGGGGAACGGAGTGTCTTAACACTAGGTTCCCTCTGCCTACCCTGCTGTGTGCGGAACACAGCGTAAAGCTGATTTTTTATCTAATCTACTGTAGCACACTGTATACGACGAGCAGTTCATTTTATAAAAGCTGTCCGTCCCAATTGATCGAAGTTCGACCTTGTCATTCTAATGAGAGGTCTATTTTAATCCGCTATGATAGTAATTAAATAAAGCGGATATTGATAGCTGGCAATAAAAAGTATAATTTTACCAATCATCTTATAAATATTTTTTGGTTATAAGCACGCTATGGTGAAATTTAGAATAGCTATTTTTATATAATACTATACAGTATACTCTGTTAGAAAATCATTAATAATTGTTTTTTCGATTCGAATCGAAATCGAATTGAGTGGCGGAGATCAACGCTGCGCTTTGGTCCACTACCAGAGCGAGAAAATGAAATATATTAAATATTTCATTTCGACCACACAACCTGTCGCGTTTACAGCCACATGCTAGTGCCCCTGCCCCACGACTTGCCTCTATGATAATATGTAACAATTAAATTTGAAAAGATACTAATTTATTGATATGGAAAATTATTTGGCCTCATGTGGAGTACTGCTCTTATCTCTGAGCTGGTGGACCCCAGTGTAAACTTGATCCATTTGATCGCATACTGTTGGGAACCCAATGATATGTGAAAGGCTTGATACGACTTAAAGGCTTGTAGAAAGTTTGGCTTTACGTAGATACGTCTCCTTACTATGCGTTCTCTACCCCATTTATTTATGAGGAGTGTTCTGGGGAAATATTTGATCTATTATCTGCTGCCGAATTTTTAACAGCATAATACGTCACAAGCCCAAATACCATCCAGACTATCTGGATCTTTCGTATGAACTTTCTTCCACGCGCCACGCAACATTGGAGTGGCCTACCTGCGGCAGTGTTGGAAACACTCAGTCTGGACTGGTCGATACAACTTGGATACCTTTAAAAAGCGCTTCTATGCTTCTATCTCCACCCCAAAGGCCGGCAACGCACCTGTAGCTCTTTTCTTCTTTACGCTCATTTGCATTGTCTTTACCTTTGTTAAAAAGTAAGTAATATTTTTAAGCAATGGAGATCGAATTCACAACCGTTGCGCTTACAGTTAGATACTGTTCACGATGTCTTGCACAAATAAATAATAATGTTTTTTTTTATCACTGCATAAATATGCATAATTTATTTGTGAGTGACCTGACACCTGAGCCTAAGATCATCTGTTGTTGATATCGTATATTCTAATTTCATGGCGACCTTTGCAACTTTTATGATTTATATTGGGCAACCAAAGACACAGCTAGCGCCATCTATTGAAGTTTTGTAAGAAGTCATGTCTAATCTATACTTTTATAAAATCATATCAGATAGAGAGTCTATACATTGACGATATATGGAACCGATTATTATGGAACTAACACTATTAAATAGACGGGGTTGTAGAGCAACATAAGGGCTACTTTCAAAACTGAGTGACTAACAATAACTAACGATAACTTATTTTTTTTAATTATATTTTTTCAATATTGAAACAAATGTTTTTATTAACAACTACAAAAATATTTATTTACAATTTACAAGCATTCTGGTTTACGGCAAATTAATCGAAAAAAGATTTTTAAATTACATAACTGTTTTTTTAATAAACCAATTGATATAAAACAAACACTAAATGTTAAGAGAACTTATATAAGAACATTTTATATTAAGAGAAAAGTTTCTCTTTCAATAATAAAATAGAAAGACAATGTTGGTTCTATTTGTGTACAAGAATGTAAATATGACCCACACAGTAAAAAAACAAAAAGAAAATCATGGATATGCCTTGATGATAAAAGAGTACCATTCATTTTTAATTCAAACGACACATCAGATGAGAGTGTAAACTATGAGGATGCAACGACTGGTATAAAGGATACGATATTTTATGTTTGATTTTTTTTAAAGATCTTATAATTATATATATAAGAAATTATATAATTTTAATACTTTTTTCTTCTGGCTGGATAGAAATTCAAAGCTCAGCTTCGCTTTGCGAACTCTACAAATGACTGCAATAAAAAATACATGAAAAAAAAAATGGTAAAAAGTAAACAGCACTCTCTATCTTTCTATCTTTTATGCAACGACGTTTGTATCTACGAATGTACTTAAAATGTTTAATTTTCATCTTTATTAAATTTTCAACAGCAATAAAATTAAAAAAAAACTTACTGTAAATTCTTTTGAAGCAGCCTCGACGGAGCGCGTAACTTTGCATAATCTTATAAACTTACATATACGCAACTTACATCAGATTTAACATGTTTTATGTAATATATTATTTTTTCTTTTTAGATTTATTACTTAAGTAACATTTCTAGAAAAATGTTTATTAGCTAATTTATATAATAAAACTTATTAAAAAACAAAGGGAAATAAAAATGATATAGCTATACTCAAAATCTGAACTGCTTTTAAACTTGAGTTTTTTAATGTACCTATATTTAGAAATTCATTCATTTTATGCAGTATTTATTTTTCCAAATTTGCGTCTAATATTAAAAAATAAATCAAAAATAAATCAGCTTCACGCTGTATCCCGCACACAGCAGGCTAGGCAGAGGCAACCTAGTGTTAAGACACTCCGTTCCCCACTTTCTGCCGAATTCTGGAGGCATTGCGTGTTGAGTGGTAGAACTCAACGCCGCGCTTAACCTCAACACCAGAGCGAAGAAAATGGAAACATAAATTTAAGTAAATATTTCATCTCCTCGAGTGGGGATCGAACTCACAACCAGTCGGTTTTACAGTCACACCTGCGCCACGACTAGCCTCTTCTAATAACTGGCTGCTTCTAATATTGAGTTATGATTTAACTAATATTTTATTACATTAATTTTTTTTAGTAACATAATAATATAGATAAATTAGTAAAGCTCTCTAGCGTCTAAAATTATAAATGTATGCCGTGAATACCATCTCACCCTAGTACCCACATTTAGTGGTCACTAACGTAGTATCACAATGATGTATATTTCAACAAATACCTTTCAAAACGTGATATTGATCGAGCTGGCTGCGCATCGCGCATTATTGTTTGTTCATAATTCTGTCCTTAATTTTGTCGTAGTTTAAGAAAATACTTGTTTTTATATTACAGTTAAATTTGTAGTACGAATGAGGGAACCTAAAACCTTTGAAGATTTTTTATAATTCTATCTATGTGTGATAGAAAAGTAAGTTTAGTGTATGACACTAAACTTACTTTTCTATAATATAAAATAATGTCTAAATCACTAATTGAATTAAAGCTCTTGAAGCTTTATGAAATTTAGACCATATTCAGATTCGATTATTTGAAGATCTCTATTAAAGTTACGCCCAATATTAATAATATTAACCAACGTCAATCTCTAGACTGTTTCATATATCTATCCAATCTCTAGATTGGTTATTAATATTGGGCGTTAATGTGTTTACTTTTATTAATATTTAGATAAACGAGCTAACAGTACTTATAAACTCTAAGCCGACGGCAATAAGATGTGGTGTTGAGTTTCTGAAACAATCAACGATGTCATTAATGAAGGTATTTTAAAAAGTACAGGGCCTAATGAGATCCTTGAGGAACCCCATATACCCCCCAGTTTATCATATCAATCACAGTATACATCATCGCCTTTTCAATTTTTCGTAATGTTTTCATTTTCTGAACTTAGATTTTTGAAGTAACAGAAACAGTGAAACAATTTTAAAGATTTAGTATTAATCGTTTTTTGTTAAAAGTAAAATTTCCTTCAATTAAAAATGTCATCGTCAGTTAAAATATTAATATAAATTATTAAGTCTGGTGTAAAAATTATACAATTTCAAAAGTATTTGCTAGCAACAGGTACTGATTATATATCAGTAACTAATGTATGAAATAAAATACATATCATATCATCATAAAGATATAAAGATATATCATCATAAATAATCATAAGTGATGATGTGGCACTTATTATAATGTTTTTTTCAACTGCTTTAAAAGCGTTAAACGGAATGTATTAACACTAGTTTTCTCCTATAAGCGCAATACAGCGTGAGGCTAAATAAAAAGAAATTAAAAAATACCTAAGAGATACCTACATGCTTAAATTTTACGACACTTAAACAAGAAATCCCGGAACAAAATCTCAATTTAAATTTTTATAAATGCGGTAGGTTTTACCAATTTAATTTTTAGATGGAGAGATAAAATTCATTTAGTTACAAAATAAAAAAAATATATAATGTATAATGTTCATTAAAATATCTTAATAATGATTAGTGTAATGTATTATAGATTTATATAATTAAACGTTGTTAAATAAATAATTATGTTTTTAATATTTTTTTTTTTAGGAAATAGGTAAATATTTCTATAAAATATTAAATTCTATAAAATTTCATTGAAGAGTCCAAGAAAAATGCAATAAAAAATATGTTTTTAAATATTTATTATTTAAAGACTTATATAAAACCAGGGTTATACAAAGCTTTTAATCTATGCAATAATATAAAAGATATCGACTAGAACGTGTTACAATGAGAAATGCAGGAATACACAGTTTAGCAAATATATCTATGTCCAAATCGTCTCTATATTGAAAGAGTTTGGGACTATCGACATGTTTCGGTCGCTTTAGAAAGTGACTTGTTTCTTTTCCCGTTCAGCACGGATGCTTATCTTGGAGGAAGCCACGGTCGTGTCAGATAATTCTGTATCAGCCACAAGTGCTTTGAGGCGAGCGGCGCGCTTCTCCCTCGCTGCGGACTTCTCGCTCAGCTCTGTCATCTCATCTTCCAAATCGGACAAACGAGCCCTGGTTGCCTTCGCCCGCTGGACTGCTGCGCTTTCGTCGTCAAAATCTTTTAAAGCGGTCCATCGAGTCATTGCACCGTCGTTGGCCTCGTTTATCCTGCGAGCTATACGTTTCTCCGTGCGTTCCTCGTTCTCCTTTAGTGCTCTCCGTGCGCTGCTGACCTCATTTTGGCCAAGTCCGACGCTCTCGAGGATCTTATCGGATATCTTCATTCGGTTTTCAATGCTGGCAACGTTATTTTCAAAATCGATATCTTCGGTGAATCGTGAAGATGTTTTGCCAGCGCGAAGGCGTTTCAGCGATTCAGCAATCTGAAATTATTGAGATGCAAAATGAATAATATATTCTTTTATTTCACATATATTAAATTATGTTTTAATCGACCGATATATTTTATTGTGTTTTGTACTTAAAAATAAAATATCCGTAAGAGATTTAACAAGCAATATCTCGAAAATTTGACGGTGCGTGGGAGACGAAGTGTCTTAATACTGGGTTCCCTCTGCCTACTCTGCTATATGCTCGATACAGCGTGAAGCCTCATTAGATATTCTATTGCGGTTAGAGAGGGAAAGGAATATTTAATATTTTCATTTCATCATAGTGGTAATGAGGCAAAGCGCGGTGTTAAGCTCAACCACTCAATACGCAATACCGCTAGAGTTTGGCGGAACTTCCCGTTAACCTTAAATTATGGATATTGGAAAAAGAATAAAAACTAACAATGCTATATATGTATTTGTGTAGCTGTTTAGTTTATATTTTTTGTGTTTATTTACATTTAAAATTTGTGGACACGGCCGAAATTTAAGTTTTCTTAAATTTATAAGAAATATAAAAGCAATATAAATTAGAAAGATCAGCCGTTGTGGTAGCGGCGTTGCTTCCGACTCAAAATGCGACAGTTATGGTTGCGATTCTATTCGGAGAATGACTTATTTAAATTTTCTCGCTCTTCGAAATAAAGCGCAGCGTTGAGTTCCGCCACTCAATAAATTGAGGCAAGTGGGTCATAACTCTTATATAGTATAGTAGGTTCATATATTGGTGTAGTAGTACTATTTATATACTAGGTTCTTCTATTTACTCTGCAAAAAGCAGGATGTAGCGTGATACTACAAAAAGATAATTATTAATCAAACGTTATGGTTAGAACAAAGCTCGGTGTACAGCTGAACACTAAAATATTAAATTAAAAGCAAATTGCTTTGTGAATATTCCGTCTGTATTTCATACTGTTTTGTAAAATACCTTTAATTGTGAAATATTTCCATCAATAACATAATAAATAATATTGGACTGACTATGATTTTAGTTATTTTAAATTGACATTGCTTTATTTGAATTTGAATTTTAATTTATTGCTTGGCTGACATTTAATTAAGGCGTTTTTAGTTTGAGAGACAATGAAACTTAACAAGAACAATATTTTATTATTTTATGAAACTTTTTTTTAGATTCACGTTTTATTCTTCATACCTTGCTGTGAAAAGGGAACCTAGTATTGAGATACTCCGTTCCCCATTTTCCACCGAATTCTGGAAGCATTGCGCGTTGAGTGGCGGAACTCTACGCCGCACTTTACCTCGGCACCAGAGCGAAGAAATGAAAATATTAAATATTTTATTTTCCTCGAGTGGGGATCGAACTCACTACCTGGCGCGTCACACGCTTGTACCCTTACGCCAGGATTGGTCTCAAATCAGATTTTGATCCACGATATATACATATAAGTTCCTATTACAAATAAATGATAAAATAATTATCATTCACTCTACAAAAGATAACAATTCCAATGTTGGAATGAAGCTGTAAATAATGGACAAGAAAACATTTCATCGATGGTGCTTTTAATGGATTTTTAATGAAGTACATTAAAATGTTGACATTCTCGTAAAAAAATTGAGTGCATATTTAACAATATAGTATATTGACAATTATCTGGCTTGTGACGTATGTAACAGGTAAAATGATATTATTCTATTATATAAAAAAAAATATACATTTTAAAAAGAATATGCTGTGCAGGAAAATATTATTTTATAGACACTTCCGTTTTCTATTTTCCGCCGGATTCTGGAGACATTGCGTGTTGGGTGGCGGATCTCTATGCCGCGCATTGTCTCGTTACTAGAGCGAGGTAAATGAAATGTATTTTTTTTTTGGCTTCACGCTGTATCCCGCACACAGCAGGGTAGGCAGAGGGAACCTAGTGTTAAGACACTCCGTTCCCCACTTTCTGCCGAATTCTGGAGGCGTTGCGTGTTGGGTGGCAGAACTCAACGCCGCGCTTAGCCTCGACACCAGAGCGAAGAAATGGAAATATAAATTTAAGTAAATATTTCATCTCCTCGAGTGGGGATCGAACTCACAACCAGTCGGAACTCACAACCAGGTGTGACTGTATACACCTCGTGCCGCTACGCCACGACTGGCCTCTGTCTGAAATATCATATTTTCATTTTCCTGGCTTATTCGTAATATTTAATAATATTTCATTTCTTCGAATGGAAATCGAACCCATAATCTTTGCACTGCGCCATGACTGGCCTCTGTATAGTACATACAATAATAAAAGGCAGTCGTAAACAAGTGGAACAGTGTTTGATTGTGTTACAGTCGCTGTTTCGATTTCAACTCAGGGTATGAGTTATTCTCATATTCTGGTCATTGTAACAAGGCAAGGTGCGTCGTTGAGTTCCGCAATTCAACACGCAATGTGTCGATAATTTGACGGAAATTGCTGCTTTTCTCTTTGGCTACCCTGCTAAATAATATAGCGCGTACCTACTCTTTTAACTAAAAATTTATATTTATCGTCCCTCGTTTTCGTTCATCTGAGAATAGATTTTTTAATGTTTTTTTGAAAAGGCGTACTTCTCCATTACCATAAAGTTAAAAAATCATAGATCACTTTTAAATTTAAGTTAATTTAAGTTTGTGCATTATATGTAGATATAACTTTGACGTCGGTTATTATTTTCAGAATGTTTTAATTTTTTTTTAATTTCCGCTTCCGACATTCGTTTATTATATTTATTTAAATAATAAACTAAAATTATGACGTTCATTAAATATATAAATAAAAAAATTAGAAATCAGCTTCACGCTGTATCCCGCATACAGCAGGCAAGCGGGCAGGCGGAGAGGACCTAGTGTTAAGATACTCCGTTCCTAGTACTCCGTTCCCCACTTTCCGCCGAGTTCTGGAGGCATGGCGTGTTAAGTATAAATAAACATTTCATTTCCTCGAGTGGGGGTCGAACCCACAACCAGTCGATTTTACAGTCATACTTTGTGCCCCTGCGCAACGACTTCTCCTGGATAATATAAATGTTATATCAATCAAAATAACAAGCACATCTATTAAATAGAATTTTATAATTATTTTTACGTATATAGTTTGATTTGAAGTGGAATTTTCTGTTAAGTCTCCTAACGTACCTCATTACCGGTGCAATTCCTTGAAGACTCTCTATTATCGGCAACCTACGCTAATATTATTTCTAATAATCACGATTCGTATGAAATATTATTTCTAGTAAATACTAGAAATAATATTTCATACGAATAGTGATTATTTAAAAAATAACATAATTAAATTTCCTTGTATATATTTTTCTGATCATTATGTAACATTTTTTCTCAGTTTTATGTTTTCCTATATGTAACAGGGTTAGGTGGAGGGAGTCTAATGTTAAGTTACCCATTCCGCTTCCCATTTTCCGGTTTTTAAAACGGAATACTATTAAAAGGGGCAAACTCTGCAAACTCTTTCTGAACTTTATATAAGGTAGTGTCATTACACTAAATAATTAAACAGTTTTAATTTAAGGGGTCAATTCGACTTATCACATTTCTTGAGCCACGAAATCAATTTTGATTAAACCATTTTTCGCGTGAAGTTTCCGTTAGGTAATTGAATTCTATAATAGCACTTTAAAAGCAAATATATTATAAATTTGATATTTTTTCATCCTCCAGTTATATGTGCTACCCTTAATAACTTAAAATAAAAATCAGCTTCACGCTGTATCCCGCACACAGCAGGGTAGGCAGAGGGAACCTAGAGTTAAGACACTCCCGTTACCCACTTTCTGCCGAATTCTGGGGGCATTGCGTGTTGAGTGGCAGAACTCAACGCCGCGCTTAACCTAGACACCAGAGCGAAGAAATAGAAATATCAATTTAAGTAAATATTTCATCTCCTCGAGTGGGGATCGAACCCACAACCAGTCGGTTTTCACAGTCACACCTCGTGCCGCTGTGCCACGACCGGCCTCAAACCTATAATAACCATAATAACTTTATTTTTCAAAATCATATTCATAAAATGGTTAAGCGCGGCGTTGAGTTCTGCCACTCAACACGCAATGCCTCCAGAATTCGGCAGAAAGTGGGGAACGGAGTGTCTTAACACTAGGTTCCCTCTGCCTACCCTGCTGTGTGCGGGATACAG
>DWQW01005993.1:0-16965 GCA_018249695.1 Heliconius erato demophoon
GGGTCACCTGATGGTAAGTGATTACCGCCGCCCACGGCCCCGTGCAACACCAGAGGAGCTACAGGTGCGTTGCCGGCCTTTAAGGTGGAGATAGACGCGCTTTTTGAAGGTACCCATGTCATATCGAACTGGAAACACTGCCGCGGTCATTCCACAGTTCCGTGGTGCGTGGAAGGAAGTTCCTACGAAACCGCACAGTAGTGGATTGCCACGTATCCAGGTGGTGTGGATGATATTTTAGTTTATGTCGTACTGTGCGGTTAGAAAATTCGGCGGCAGGTAACAGGTCAAACAGTTCTTCAGAACGGCTCTGCGTTGTATGCGATCAAATGGTTCAAGCTGATACTGGGGTGCACCAGCCCAGAGATGAGAACAGTACTCCATATGAGGCCGAACCTGGGCCCTATATAGGGTCAAACGGTGTTTTGGCGTGAAGTACCATAAAAAAAAAAATTAAAATTAAAATTACCATTAAATTACTTCCGTTCATTATTTTCCGCTGAATTCTGGGGGCATAGCATGTTGAGTGACTAAACTCATCGTATCAGAGCGAGCCTTGTGCCTTAAATTTTTTCTTTTATGAGTAAAATGTAAAATATTTTCCAACAAAAATTATAGTTATCAACGTTATCCTATTTTCACTTTGCCAGTGAAACTTTATTTCATCTTAGCAATTTAAAAATGTGAATATTATAAAGGAATGGTTATAGCTTCAGCGATAATTTTAATAGGTTTTCGCTATAATATTAACTTTTACTTGTATATTTAATAATTCTATATATTAAACTTGCTTTTAAAGAGATTTAAAATTCTTTATAAAGATATTTTTTGGTCCGTTCTTTTCAGGGTCAAAATACAAAACATACACAACGTTCTAATTTTTCAATTTTCCAGATATTACGTGTTGCGTGGCGGAACTCAACGTCACGTTTTGTTTTCTTTTCAAAGAAAGGAAATGAAAATAGTTTATTTCTAAGTGGGAATTGAACACACAACCATCGTTTTTAGACTCAGACGACCCCAATTAATTAAGTGCACATAATGTTTTCAAAAAAATATTGTAGTAAAAAAGAAATAGGCAATAAGTAGCTTTATACTTAGATTAAATCTAATAAGTAATGGTAAAAAAAAAAACAAATTTGCAGAGATCAATAATCTATATTCTCGCTATAATATAGAAGTTGGATGACTTCTCTTTGAGGAAAACATTATATCGGCGATATCAATCTCAAAAATGTATTATATTGTATAGGTACCCCATGTGCGACCGCCCACGGTACAGAAGATTTAAATTATAAACTTAGATTTATAAGTAATTGTGGGACAAGTCGTGGGGCAGGGTCACAAAGGTGCGATTTGAGGAAACAAAATATTTTATATTTTTGTATGTCCTGTATGTATGTATGTTTTTGCTCTGCAAGCGAGGTCCAGCGCGGTGTTGAGTTCCCCCACTCAACACGCAATATCTCCAGAATTCGGTGGAAAGTGGGACACGAAGTGTCTTGATAGGAACGGATTGTCTTAACATTACCATTATATCTTTATTAGTTATTCTTTGTTTTTCGACAAATGTAAAATCTATCGTTGTAGACTCTAAAATGTCACTGATACCGAGATAAATTTGAACCGAAATTAAGGCCATTTTGAGATAAAAATCCCTAATTTATGGTCACCTCTTTGCGTGTTGCTTTTGCGTGTCCTTTTTAAATATAAATAGCATTTTTTTACGTTTTATAATATTTGAAAGTATTATTCTTACAATTAATATATATTTGTAATATATAAAATATCAACGTAGCTTGATGAGAATGTATAGCTTAATTAATGGTCAGAATTTAAAAATTCAAAACCTTGGTTCAAATTTTTATACGTACTTTCTGAATAAGTATTTTTCTTTCCCTAGTGTAGAATAACACTTTATAAAAATTTATATAGAACATTCTCGTCGCGTCTCTATGAAAAAGTTGACTAAAACGTATCTAAAATATGAAATTAATTGTATAGAATTACTCAAATCGCGAGCACGTCTGCTCACTAAAGCCGGTCATTAATAAACAGAATGTGAGGCGAGCGCGTGGCGGTTAGTGCACCACACCCGCGACCTCCCTCGTATAGATGAATGAATGTACTGGAATAGTTATAGAATAAAAGAACTGGTTAAGTGCGAAATAGCCAGGGCCAGTCTGTCAGTCAGACTGGTGAGGCCAGTCGTGGCGCAGGGGCACAAAGTGTGACTGTAAAACCGACTGGTTGTAGGTTCGATCCCCACTCCAGATGAAATATTTACTTAAATATATATTTCCATTTCTTCGGTCTGGTGTCGAGGACAAGCGCGGCGTTGAGTTCTGCCACTCAACACAGAATGCCTCCAGAATTCGGCAAAAAGTGGAGAAAGGAGTGTCTTAACACTAGGTTCCCTCTGCCTTCCTTGCAGTGTGCGGGATACAGCGTGAAGCTAAAAAAAAAGTGCGAAATAGAATTCGCCAATCGAGGCTTTCGTACCAATTTCAAGATTAAAAGTTGATAAACTGTACGTTTACGGACATATGGAATCATTTTGTATGAAATGATCTACATATTTAAGTTTGTAATTTTTTTTCTATAATTTTCAATAAATTTTCACTTTTCATATTATTTCTTTTATTTCGATTGTGATTGTGCAAGATGTGAGAGGTTCCAATCGAATACAGCGTGAAGCTGATTCGATTTTAGCTTCTCACATCTTTCCAAATTTCATAACTCTTTATCATACTCTGTATCCTATAGGTTTTTATTATCCTATATGTTTTTATTTAAAAATAAAAAAAACTGATGCATAAATGCTTGTATGTTTGTTTTTTTTCTGAGCTCCAAGTTTATAATTAAAATATACCTAGTGTAGTTGAGGATATTCTAGCCTAGTACATATTCGTTCCCATAAAAAATAATATTTATACAGTCCAATTTTATAGGACACTTCTAGTCTATCATTGCTCTATGTCGCGGTTATGTTCATATGAGAATTTCGTGTAATTCATAAACGTATCATGCTAGCGAATTACGGTCACATATCCCCTTTTGTTGATAATATAACTCGAAATGTGGTTGCTCGGTTTCCACTCGATACGATCATCATTTGATAGGCAGAGAGAGACAAATTATGATTTAATGCTATGTTTGTGCTGTTTTTATTTTTAAAATAATTATTTTTCGTAAAGACTGCCGTGTTGCAGTGGTACGGGTTAGCTTCCCATTCGGGGTGAACATTTAATTTAAATTATTTTCATTCTTTCTATCGAGGACAACGCGCGGCGTTGAGTTGCAACTCTACAGGCAGTGACTTCTATTTCGGTGGAAAGAGGAGGACGGAGTGTCTTGTCGTTAGATTTTTTTATCTACTTACTGCAAGCATTGGTGTAGGAAAAAGGGCTTCCAGTGAGTCGCCCACCCCACAAGAGTCTTGTGCCGATTCTAAAAATTTTGATAACAAAAAAATTACCCTAAAATATTTAAGAAAACCAACATATCTGCCCCTAAATACTTCTCCATTATTTCTCATATATGTCCCTATGACATATGTAAAATCTGTAACTGTTCCAAGATAACCAGATCTTTATAAAGTATTGTGGAATCTGCATCGAAGAAAATATTTCCTGATGGTCCTATACGAGCTTTGACTTCACGCATACAAAAATAACGTTCATCTTCAAACAACTTAGAATATCTTTATATTATTTTTATGTTAATACGTGAAGCAAAAACTTTGGATCCCTTTTTGACATTTTTCATTTAGACATTTTTGCAAGTTTCTATAATAACCTATATAAAGTGGGAGTAACCATGGCATGGCTTGAGGCCAGTTGTGATGCAGGGACCCAATGTGTGACTGTTAACACGACTGGTTGTGGGTTTGACGCCCGAGAAAATGAAATTTTTATTCAAATTAATATTTTTATTATTTTATTTCAGTGTCCAGGCAAAACGCGGCTTTGAGTTCCGCCTATCAACCCACAACGCCTCTAGAATTCGGCGGAAAATGGGGAACGGAGAGTCTTATCACTAGGTTCCCTCTGCCTACCCTTCTGTGTGCGGAATACAGCGTGAAGATAAAAAAAATAGAATTACGAGCGGCTACTAGTATAAAATAAAACACAAGGCTACTCCACCACGTTGTCAACTACGTACTGACCGACACCACACTTCGTAATGGACGAATCGAGTAATTAAAACCGTTACGTAATCGAATGCGGTTGTGGACTCCGTAGGTTTACCGAATTGAAGATGTACAGTGTATTTATACTTCTATATCTATACTATTATATAAAGAGGAAAGATGTGTATGTCTGTATGTTTGTAGTGTAAAAATATAAAAAGTGCTGAATCGATTTTTAAAAATCTTATAGTATTAGAATGTTACATTATCACTTAGTAATATAGGCTATATTTATTACTAGAAAAATTTAAAGATCACTACTAAAAGTTCAATAATATATCTCAAGGAGTAAAAAACTTCGGATAAAATGTCTTTCATCGCTTGCGCTGCAGAAACTGCTGAAGATAGAGCAAAGAAATGTTCAACAAAATTAAAGAACATTTAAAATAAAATAAATAAATCAGCTTCACGCTGTATCCCGCACACAGCAGGGTAGGCAGAGGGAACCTAGTGTTAAGACAATCCGTTCCCCACTTTCTGCCGAATTCTGGAGACATTGTGTGTTGAGTGGCAGAACTCAACGCCGCGCTTAACCTCGACACCAGAGCGATGGAAATGGAAATATAAATTTAAGTAAATATTTCATTTCCTCGAGTGGGGATCGAGGTTGGGAACCAACAACCAACACGTCATGTAACAAAGCAAAGCGCGGCGTTTAGTACCACTTAATATGCAATGTCTTGTAATAACAGTTTACAAAGGAGTGTTGTGACGCTAGATCTGCGTGCCCTGCCCTACAAGATACTTTAAAAACAAATACTGGAAACAAATACAAAAAATATTGGAAGTAAAACAATACGCAAAAAGAAAATTGTCCAGATACGTAAAATTTCAAACAAACAGGAAAATTATAAAATAAGCTGAAACAACATTGTTACAAAATAATAAAAATATTATTTTATTGTGAGAAATATGAATCACCAATCGGTAGGTAAGTGTATGAAATGATTGTTAAAAGAAAGCTGTAGATCGAGAATGCTAAATGGTATATTGCTTCGACGTCTTCTTATATAATGACTACTACTAGACTGCTTAAATATCCTTCTTATTATTTTTTATTGTCTCATTACATTTTTTTAAATTAAAATTAATGTATTTAATCATAGTCATTATTTCATAACATTAGAAATAATTCGGTTTCACGCTTTATCCCGCATAGTCTGTCTGTCATAATGAAAAATTTAAGAATATTATGTTTATGTAATATTGAATTTTAGTTTCCAAATTAATTTACTATTTTTTTGTAATTTGCGTTGTGATATTGTTGGCTATCAACCTCTCATGTTAGTGATAACTATGGCTGACATGAACCAAACAAATTTAATTCAATACTATTTTATAATAGTCCGATTTTTTAATTAAATAAATAACATTTATAGACACAAAATATCAGCATTTTTTTATATTAATATATTTTGATCACGCTATATCCCGCACAGAGTAGTGTAGGCAGAGGGATTTTAGTGTTAATATAGGCATTTTTCGCCGAATTCTGGAGGCATTGCGTGTTTGTACGTGGCGGAACTAAACGTCGTTCTTTGCTTCGACACCAGAGCGATGCGAAGAAATTAAATTAAATATTAAATATTTCATTTCCTAGAGCGGGGATCGAACACACAACCCGCGACGTTTACAGTCACACGCTTATACCACACGCCACAACTGGCCTCAGTCCTAAAATTATAATCCTAAGCTGTAATCTCCTTTATGGGAAAATTAACCATAAAAACTCCTGGGGCTATGGCAAAATTATATATGCTATATAAGAATATATTATATATGCTATGCAGAACTTTTTATGACGTTATAATTTTTATCGTTTTCGCTACACAACTTTTTGATAACCCTAATTGATGAATTACAAGGCACGACTGACATGCGATAGCGATTTTTGTATATCACTACCGACTCGCCAGCGGCTTTGCCCGCTTAAACTACATGATTATTGAATTCTATGTTGAATTAATTACGACTTAAACCTAACAGCTATGATTTATGAAGGTAATCTCCACTAACAATTCAATTTTGTTTACTTTATTGTATAAAATATTGTATAATAGTGCTTCAAAAATATATATTTTTATCAACAGTCATATAACCAAGACATTTTGAATGTCATTCTTTAGCCAGGAATCTTACCAGCGCGATTGCTATATAACATTGACAGGCAAACTAATGCCTTGAGTTCATTCAAATGACGATAACTTTTTTTAATGAACCGATTTTGATGAACTAAACTTTAGTAGTTAAGTTGAGTAAAAACATGGCAATTGGTGAAACTTTTAAGTAAATCGGTTCAGTACTTTCAGAGAAAAATGTAGACATACATATCGACAGACAAGAAATTCAAAAAAAATATTTTTGCTTTCTATTATTCTTTTTAAGTGTCCCTCTATCCATTTCAGTCAAAATTACTAAATGTACAGACAAAATATTTTTACTTTCTTATTATATATAGAGATAAATTGTTAAATTATTATTTTTTTTCACATTATATCCCGTATATATGGTAGGCCGAGGGAACACAGTGTTAGGACACTTCGTTATCCACTAACTTTAAATTATGATATTCGTATTTAAAATTTTTAAAGCGAGCATGGGTCAACATTGATCTCAATATTCATGTTTATTTCCTGTGTTCAATTTATATATATAATAAAATTGTAACTGATCACTATCAGTACATGGAAAGTATTTTAGAAAAATATATCATGGGGAAATGTAATAGAACTCAAAACAGGCATTTTTATTTTTTTATCTGTATGCTTATCATTTTGTCTGTGATTTTATGCACGCTAATTTCAAAAACGTTTTTACTATTTAGTATATTCAGTAGAGATGGAAGATACGAGATGGATGCGGAAAGGCGTATCATTGCCAGTAATAGGTTTAACGGAGCTTTAGTTCAATAATGAGACATCGAAATGATAGCACAACTGTAAGTTTGGCCGTACATAACGCAGTGTTAGTACCGATGCTGTTATACGGTAGCGAAACGTGGGTATTGCAGAAGAAGTATGAAAGAAAGATGAATGCTGTGGAGATGCGATCTCTTCGAAAGATATGCGGAGTCAGCTAAGTTGATCGAATCCACAATGAAGAGATACACCAGACTGGCAGGTACTAGCGAGGATGTCACGGCGAGAATAAAGAGGAACTTGCTCAGCTGGTTTGGGCACATCGGACGAATGAGTGATGAAAGAATGGCATAAAAGATTTATGACGAAAAAGTAAGCGGTATGAGAGATAGGGGGAGACCTTGTTTAACCTTCGAATACTAGAGGAAGGTCACGTAAGGAGCATGAGGATCCCGCGGAGGGCATCTATGAAGAGACTGATAACAGTAGACTAGGCGAAAGAGGTATTTAGAGACCGTAGCCTTTGGCGTTCCGTTCTCTCTGACTACTCCACTAGGGATACACATGAAGCAAAGTTAAGTTTTTACTTAAGTTATTACTACGCTCTGGGCTTAAGCCAAGCAGCGCAGTGTTAAGTTGGCGGCCTCCAGAACACGATGAAAAAGGAAAATGGAGAGTCTTAATATTAGGCTCCCTCTGCCTGCTCCACTGCGTGCGGGATACAGCGTGAAGCTAAAAAAACATAAATAATATTATATATGCATAATAAGAAAATTAGATATCATAATAAGATAAAAAGAATACGGACCAAATTTCTCTAGTTTATCTTAGATCTTCTAATAAGATTATAACCCACAAACTTGTATTTTAGGTACGATACTGTCACTGATATAAATATATATATAACATAGTGTGTTGAATAATGGAACCTAACACCGCACTAACGTTAAAGCAAACTTCACTAGACCGTTAAAAGTACCTGCGCAATGTAAATTAATACTCCTGTGTTGTAGGGAGGACTCCATATAGCAAGTGTATATATAAGATAACTAGTACCTACGCTACTTTGTGGACTTACGTGGTCTTAAATCAAATCAGCTTTACGCTGTTTCTCGCATACAGCAGAGTAAGCAGAGAGAATCTGGATACTTAGTGTTCAGACACTACGTTTCCAATAGGACACTTCTGCTCCTCACTTTCTGCTCAATTCTGGAGGCATTCCTTGATGAGTGGCGGAAGTCAAACCTAGCTTTACCTCGTTACCAAAGCGAGGAAATTAAAATATAAAATATTTCACTTCCTCCGAATTGAAATCGAACTCACAAACTGTCACGCTTACAGTCGAACGCTAGTGTGTTAAGAAAAACTTTTGGCTTATAAAAGGTCATCGAGAAAGAAAAAGAGAAGACTCTCACTATTAACGCAATTAATGTGGGCTCGATTCCCAGACAAGGTAGATAATAAATTATTTTCATTTATCTATTCAAATACGGCATTGAGTTTCATCTCTTAACATGTAATATCTCGAATACTGATGGAACGAGAAGAACGGAAACGGACTGGAAGGAATGTAATGGAAGGAACGGAATATCCTAGCATTGGATTCTTTCTGCCTACCTCTCCCTTATCTGCTATGCGATATAATACAAAAAGCAATATACATATTAATAGTGGTTTCAAATGCAATTTCTTTTTAAAAGTAATAAATTAAATTTCCGCTTTATACCTTATCCCCGCAACTGTCATCTTCAAAGAAAAAGCTTAGTGGTCGCAACTACTACGCTTAGCCGTTTAAATCTTATTAAGATAAATGTTTTTCCAGTTAGTACTGGAAAGTGATATGAGTTTTAATTTTAAAAATATTGCATGCAAAATGATTTTATTTTATTTTTTCTTAAATTTCAGTTTTATTTGCTTGGAGATGGGCAGGGAGAGAGAAAGTAGTGTTTAAACAATATTTTTTTACACTTTCCTCTTATTTAAAGAGATTCGTGTAGCAAAGTAGGGCAGAAAGAACTGGGAAACTTAGCGAATGCTAGACAGTCCTTTCACATTAAGCCACTTCTGTACTCCACTTTCTGCTGAATTCTGGAGGCGTTTTGAATGGCGGAACTCAACGCCTCGTTTTGCCACGATACCAGAGGTAAAAACTAGTAGGTACTTCATAAAGACAGAACATAAAAGTGAATAGTGATGTATTACATATGCAGTAGAATCCAACATCTCCAGGTGCTACAAATAAAATAACCTGCTAGAAGACAGTACGCTTACATTTTGTTGCACACGTCACATTGTAAACAGCGAAAAGCGGCTACAGGCATAATGTATATATATATTTTCAATTATGAAAAATATAGTAGATAATCATACTAATAATATAAATGTGAATGTAAATTTGTTTGTTTCGCTTTCACGCCCCGCACTAAATCGTAAAAACATCGCAGTCGTCGTCGTTTGCGTCTAACTTAATGTATGTGTTTAAAATTTTATGAAAAATGTAATATAGAACTTGAGTTTTAACAAAGTTCGTTCCCTGCTTTCACTTTACAATTTAAATAATAATCTTTCTCCAAGTTAGGCATCGAACCCGCAACCATCACGTAACAATATACAATCAAAATCACACGCTATCTCTTTACATTGTATACCTTCTCGAGAAATATTTGACATAACATGGCTTTCAAACAATTCAATTGCGACATACTCGCAGCGTGTACGTCAGTTCGTAATAGCTTCTCCGAGTAAACAGTTGTAATCCATTTGTACCGTTATTGGGGTTTTGGTGGATATGTGTAGATTTATTGCTTAAAATTGTTTTATTTTATAGCCTTGGAAGAGAATTTATATCAAAATTCACTAAAATTTAAGTAGTTTTGTAGTAAATTTTGACTAAAAATGCAGCGGTTGTGGCTTCGATTCCCATTTGCGGTAACCTATTGACAAAATTAGAAAGGAAAGGAGCAAAACAGAGTGAAGCATAAATACAATATAATTTTCTATATAAAATAAAATTTGCTAAATTTATATTATTCTTTATTTTCTTCGTTTCACCGAATACATGAAGGAAAAAAATGAAAATGATATATTATTTGATATATTTAATTTGCAAAAGCATATTCAGCTTCGCGTTGTTGCGTGCAGCAGGGTAGGTCGCGTTTTGCTTCCACGCCTTAGCAAAGAAAGAAAAATATTAAATATTTAATTTCATAGAGTGGTGATCGAACCCACAACCAGTCGCGGTTACAATCACACGATTGTGCCACTGTACCACGACTGACCAATGCCAAAAATGCCAATAAACTCTGCCACAACATAACATGTAATACTTACTTACGTCACAGTTTAAACCTTGGAAAACTATTGAAATTCTTCACATACATCTGGGAAGAGAACATTCGCGTTATTTGAAGCTACGTATATAGTGTAGTGTCATTTCAAGGATAGAATGGAATGTTACAACAAATTTTCTTCAATACAATCCTAATGAAAATATACGGATGTTCCTTTAATTTTATCTCGATACTAGCAGAAATATATGGTGTTACTTAGGTTGTTGGAATAGATATTGGTTATTGTTATAGGTATTTTCCATTTTTTTAGCTTTATGCTGTATCCTGCATACAGCAGGGTAGGCAGAGGTAACCTGGAATCCTAGTGTTAATATACTCCGCTCCCATTAAGACATTTCTGTTCTGTACTGTCCGCCTTATTCTCAAAGCATTGCGTATATAGTAACGGAACTTAACGCCGCGCTTTATTTCGTTACCATAGCACGATTGTGCCCCTGCGCCACGTACAAGAAATGCGTAGACAGAGAGAATCTAGTTTCAAGATACTCTGTAGCTCCGTCCTCCACGAGAAATAGGGGGAGACCTCGGTTGACCTTTGAAAACACAGTATCAAAGATACTGGAGGAAAGTCACGTAAAAAGCATGAGGACCCACCGTAGGGCATGTTTTAAGAGGTTGATGACAGTTGACGAGGCGAAAGAGGTATGTAGAGACCGTAGCGTTTGGCGCTCCGTTCTCTCTGACTACCCCGCTAGGGATAAAGCGTGAAGCTAAGTTAAGTTAAGTTGAGTTAAGATTCTCTGTTCTCCGCTTGCCTGAAATCAACGTACTCATGTCCAGATGACATTTTTTTTTGTATTTTTCCCTACAGTTATAAAAAACAATGTATATAAAATAAAAAGTCATCAAGTTATCTTCATTCTTTAACTGGAACAAGTATCAAACTTTCAAGGAACACGTATCGTTTTTATATCCTCAGACTCGTCCCAGAAGTTTATAATTCTATTGTACTTTCTCATGATCTTTATGAACTCTTCTACGTATTTCCGTGACTATAGTTTGTTTAACTTTTAGTTAAGTAAGTTAACTAAATTATCTTATACTAGTAGTCGCCCGCAACTTTGCTAACCAGTTCCCGTAAGAATTTTAGATATCTTCTCTTAGAATTCCCCTATGCTTCATAACTTATCTACATTCCAAATATTCTAAGCCCATTAGTATCTCCAGTGGATCAGTAGTCCGTAAACTAACACTATTAACCGTATTACCTGAACCACTATTAACTGTATTAACCGTAATTAACGAACATAAAACAAAGAGAGGCCGGTCGTGGCGCAGCGGCACGAGGTGTGACTGCAAAACCGACTGGTTGTGGGTTCGATCCCCACTCGAGGAGATGAAATATTTACTTAAATTGATATTTTCATTTCTTCGCTCTGGTGTCGAGGTTAAGCGCGGCGTTGAATTCTGCCACTCAACACGCAATGCCTCCAGAATTCAGCAGAAAGTGGGGAACGGAGTGTCTTAACACTAGGTTCCCTCTGCCTACCCTGCTGTGTGCGGGATACAGCGTGAAGCTAATTATTTTTTTTTTAATAAAACAAAGAGGTTATTAACATTTATCTACAAAAAAAATAATTGATAAAATGAAAATTTATATTGATTTTTCAAATAATGTCTAAATATATTTTAACCGTATAAACAATAATTATACTGGAAAATCAATTTCGAAATACCAATCCCCAAGCACGGCCTTCGCTGGAAAAGCTCCACGAAAAGGACTTTAATTGAAAACACGTAACGTGCGTGCGTTTACACGTTAGACGTTAACGTAAACGTAAATCAAGATAGAAGGGAGTAATGCGACAGGCGCGGCTTAGTAATCACTGCGGCAGTTTATTTGTAACGACACGATATCGTCTACAAAACGAGTACAGTTCAGTCGACGAGTCGTGGCCGAGTAGCGAACTGTATTTGTTAACGAGTGAACAATGCGCAAAAGTTCAGAAAACTTAATTTCAGAGTGGCCACTACTTGCCGACCACACTATAACGAGTGGATTTAAAATTTTATTGGACGGATTGTTGAAATTTTGGACACTTTCATCAATATTCAAGCAATTAGTACGTTGTGGAGTTTGAGAGACTAGATGCCATTAGTATTCTTTCCAAAAATCTTCTTTATTGTTCTTGCAAGGGTTTACGGTGAAATGAATAATACATCAGGATTTTTAAATAATAACTAGTTTTTTATGCAGATTAAATTGATATACAAGTATGTACTCGTATGTATAAAACTCTTCCTTCTGCCTTCTTTCGTTACTGAGTCACTAACAGAAGAAACTTAGAAAGTTGGTATTTAACATATGTATAGACAAGAAAAAAAATAGTAACTTCTTAAGTTTTATAAGAATTTAAAATTAAATAATGACGATGAATATTAATGGTAAAATGAAAGTGTCACATTTTATATATTGACATTTTATTATACAAATACGAATCCTAATCAGCTTGGAAACAAAATTAATACTAGTTGTTGTTAAAACAAATTAAAATTGGTAATATAAATTGGCTTCACATATACAGCATAATAATTAATAATTAAAACAATAACATACATATAATTTATATTTCTATTTTTTCCTCATGGTGTCGAGGCAAAACGCGGCGTTGAGTTCCGCCACTCAATACGCAATGCTTCCAGAATTCTGCAGAACGTGGGGATCAGGGTGGAACACCAGGTTCCCTCTGCCTACCCTGCTATGTGTGAGATGCAGCGTGAATCTGATTTAATTTATTTTTTTAACATACATGATCCTGCAAGCGTCTCATTCAAGCCCGATTCCTTAAAATTAAAATTATACCGGTAATCTAAACTACTACTTTAGAAACTTAAAGAAATATACAGCTACTGCCTCACGAACGAAAAATGAAATATTAGAAGACTTACCCAAAAAAAAAAGGTCTTGTGTACATAAAATAAAGCATTTAAAGCGTCTCGCTGCCATATAAATGGCCTTATAACTCTGAAAAATCCACCAGCCCGCGCGCCCTAACCTAATTCGGCGTGTTGACGGCTGTTCAAATGGCTACGTAATCTAATTGTGCTGTTTTGCTTACTTTCAGCATGCGATTCTTAATTTGTCTTGTTAATACTTGATTTAATTTTTGATCTAAAGATCCTTCCTTATATTAATTGTATTTTTTTATTGCTTAATTGTATTTTTTTTATTAAAATAAAAAGTATCCGTTGTGGCGCAAGAGCACAAGCGTGTTATCAATATAACGGTTGTGAGTTTGATTCCCTTACTGGGGACTGTTTTTTTTATATTTTCATTTTCTCGCTCTGGCAACGAATAGAAGCGCGGCGTTGAGTTCCGCTGCTCAACACACAATGCCTTAAGAGCACGGTGGTAGGCCGTAGATTCTATTGTTCCCTCTGCCTAGCCTGCTCAAGCAGGAAACAGCGTGATGCTAAAAAGTAGAAAAAAAAATTAAGCATACTAGCCAATTTAGAATTAATCAGTCAAAAGACTCGTTAAATTACTAGTTCTAAGTTCATCTTTTCATCTAAAATATTAAAAAAACAGTATAAAAAGCTCCAAGACTGATTTTTAATTTCCATTACTAAGACCAGTTCCACAGACGTCAACTCATTGAATTACATTAGCGACACTCTGTGGCGTTCTATAAGACCCAGTATAAATTTTTTTCATTCATATTTTTCTTAAATTAGCTTCGCCCGCGTCTCTTTGGAACTTTGAAAATTCTTCTTAAAGCATATTATTCCTTCGTTAAAATATTTAAAGGAAATCTGATATATGAAAGAAAATATTTGTATGCTAACCTAACGTTATTAAGCTTACGGCTAAATTGAACTTTGGCTTGAATTGAATACTATGTGGCAGTAGCTATATTTTTAATCTATATTTTGATAAGATGAGATGAGAAGTGGTCCTTGCGAGTATAAAATTAAATAAAAAAAATTCTCTCTCTCTCTCTCTCTCTATAGTCTCCAAAGAATATGGAGGGTGTATATCCCACAGAAAATAGGGTAGGCAGAGATAAACTAATACCAAGATATATCATTTTCCACCTGAAATCAAAACATTGCATGTGCAATGGTGAAAAATGGACAGCATTTCTAAACAGAAATGCAAGTAAGAATCCAAATAAAAGAGATGGAATTGAACCCACAAATATAGTGTGTGGTGAATGTACTATTTATCTCTTGTTAGCTTTACGCTGTATCACCTACATAGCATGGTAGACAGAGGGAACCTGGGAACCTAATAATGTCTCTAGAATTCGGTGAAAACCGTGCAATGGAAGAGTCTAAATGGGAACGGAGTGTCTTAACAATAGGTTCCCAAATCCCCTCTGTCTCCCTTGCTCTATGCGGAACACAACGTGATGCTAAAAAATAAAAAATATAAATTTATCTTTATTACATATAAAGAGTTCAATCTACTTTATCTGAAGCACTATATTTATTCACGTAACTTCAATAACTTTTACAAACTATAAACTAAAGGTCTATCCTTTCCTTGCCTCTCTAAGATAACTTGGGCGATAAACTAGAACTGCTATAAAAGCTCACTTAATCAAGAAGCCATCGACTTTGAAATTTCTCGGTATAGTACGATATAAGTTTTAATTCAGATCTTGGGTAAAATTGAAAATTATAATTTTAGTAAATTTTGTTATATACTTAAGTATAAAAAAATACTACTGTTTCTATTATCTGTTTATAACAAATTTTATTAGTGGATAATATCTTTTTTGCTTTACATTGTATCTTGCTTATTTATTATTAGTACCCTACTATATGCGGGACACAAAGAAAGTTTAATGTAAAAACAATTTATTCTCCATTTTCCGCAAAACTTTGAAGATTTACGTCACGACTGGCGTTTTCTTGTGATTAAATAAAATTTAATAATAAAAATAAATAAGAGGTAGAAGAAGCAACTAACAATGTCACAAGACAAAGTCAACGACCACTAAGATAAAAGTTTTTTTAAGCACTAAAACCTATTTTAAAAAAGTTTTTAAGACATAAATCGCCAGTTAAACTAAATGAAACGTTTTAAAGAGAAAATCACCTTAGTTGAATGTAAATGTACTTATAAACGGGAAAAATCCTTTAGACCCGCTCCCTAACCTAATACAAACTTGATGGCTGTTAGAATGAGGTTAGTAATTCAATTTGCGTTGCTCTTTTTAGGATATAAACGAATATAACAAACAATTTGTGTGAAAAAAATATAAAAATATATTTGTTTTAATATTGAATTGTACTCATAGCTCTCTCAGTCTGGTTAAAGTATGATAATAAATTTAAATCCCTTAAAAAAATAAAAATATGGGTATTACAGAAGAAGAATAAAAGAGAGATAAAAGCTTTGGAGATTACATATCTTTGTAGGTTTTGCTATTCGAATATTTAATGAAGACAGGAACACACAGAATAACAGGTAACAGCGAGCGTATCACGTCGAGTGTGAAAAGAATTTGCTCAAGTGATTTGGGCAGGTCAAGAGAATGAGTGATAAAAGAATGACAAAAAAGTTTAATGAAAGTAGAGTTTACCATCCGGTGAAAGAGGCAGAGGAAAAACTCGATTGACTTGCGAGAACATAGTATCAATGATGATAGGGGAAAATCACGTAAAAAGTTTGAGGATCCCCCAAAGGGTAAATATACGTACGATTGATTGCATTGGAGCAGACGACTTATACAGAGTCCGTAGCGCTTGGCGCCCCGCTTTTTCTGGCCCTCTAGGGATAACAACTAATATGATAGGTGTGAAACTAAAAAAATAATGAAAATCCAACTAGTGTTATAATTTATTACTTCGTAAAAATCTATTTATAAACAACGCTTAAAGTAATGTAATTTAAATAATTCGCCATACTAGCTAATAAAGAAGTATCTGTCTATCTTATTACCCATAACAAAATTGCAGTCGCTATCGAATGAAAGCACGATGTGGAGGATAATAAGTTTTTACTACAAAAGTGTATTCTAAATTGTTACGTTGGTCTTTCTTCTTATAGTCCGCGAGGTCCAAGCTGAGATTTACATTTGTGAGTGTTCAAATATAATATATTATATTGTAGTGTATAGTCACTTGCTTGATCTAAGCCATCTTATACTGTTTTTTTGACACCCATTACCACTTGTATTAATGTCATATACAATTTTTTTATATTTATTTCAGCTTCACGCTGTATCCCGCACACAACAGGGTAGGCAGAGGGAACCTAGTGTGTTGAGACACTCTGTTCTCCACTTTCTGCCGATCATGTTTTCCTTGGCGAGGATTTGGGGTTTATCAAACCTAATGTAGTGGCTTGGTTTATCCACAGTATGCTCACACACAGCTGACTTCGATACATGACCATTCTTGATATCGGAGATGTGTTCCTTTACCCTAACAACGATGCTTCTCTTTGTTTGACCGATGTTTGATAAGCCACAGTCACAGTCTAGTTTGTATATGTTACCGGACAAACCCGATTTTAGGACAAACTAGTTTGGCCTAGGATGAACTAGTTTTTCCTGACCACACTAGGATAAACTAGTTTGGCCTTATTGATTACAGGCTGAACTGGTTTGGCCTA